>VXBJ01000088.1:0-72970 GCA_013400055.1 Nycticryphes semicollaris | reverse complement strand
GTACCACTCTACCCGGCAGCAACTCCTCTCAGTACGGGCTGGGGCGGCTCTAAGGCCACTGCCCGGGCTTGGTGGGCACCCCGCTGCTCGCTAAGGCTCCCCGGAGCTTGTCGGGCCTCACACTCGCTCCCGGCCGCCTTTGTGCGCGACCTCAGGCCCGCTTACAGTCGCTCCCCCCAGCACCACCGGCTCAGGGAAGCCCCCTCAGGCCCAGGGTCTCGGGCTTGGCGCGTGCCCCTAACTAGAAGTCGCTCGTTACGCGCCGATCGGGGCCGTTAGGGCCGCCTCGGGCAGCGGCACATGGGCCGGCGGATCGGCCGAGCTCTGTTTACATGCGCGGAGGGATTCGCCACAGCTGACAGCCGTCGCCAGCCGGCGCTTCTTTTTTTAAAGAGCCTCTCCGTTCGCCACTATTGGCCGCGCCGCGGTTGCGTCACAGGAGGGGAGGGGCGGGGCGGCTCCGCGCGGCCGCATTGTCTCGCCCGGCCGCCGCCGGCCCCGGCCCGGCCCGGCCCTTTTGTTCCGCGGAGACCTGGGCCCGTTGTCTGCCCGCGGACGCCGGGGACTTCCGCCGGCCCTACGGGAACGCGGGGGCCGCCCGCGGGTACCGGGCAGAGGGCGCATCCCTCGCCCCACAGGAGCGGCTGCCCTATCTCCCTTCTCTTCCCCCCCAGCCCCTGCGGCGCTCGGGGCGGGGGGATGGGCGGCCCCGCCGCAGCAGCATGCGCCGCACGTAGCGCACGTGCGTGGCCGGGAGGCCCCGGCCCCGCCCCCTCCCCCTCAGCGCCCACGCGCGTCTCTCGGCTGCCGCCGCCATTTGCTGCGTGGGGCCGGGCAGGGCTGAGCTCGGCGGGGGCGGACAGCCCCGGGTCCGGCCCCCCCCCTCACCACAGAGGAGGCGGAGGCGGTGGCTCCTGCGGGGGACGAGGCTGGGGCCATTATTCCCAGCGATAGTAGAGGAAGCCGAGCGCCGTTACAGTCTACAGTCAAAATAAATAAATCCCAACTTTTAAGATGAGCACACAATGCTCATGTTGCAATTGTTCAGAAAACAGCACTCACTGATTTACATTTTGAATAAAACTTAAGAGGTATTCGCTACTAATAAAGCAGTTCGTGCAAGGGGCACCTCTCAGCTGTGGGAGTGGGAGGAAAGGGGGACCCCCCGAGCTGCTGCGTACCAATACATTTTTAAAAAAAAATAATAAATTTTAAGTATAGAGCACTCACTGCCAGTTTAAGACGAGAAACTTTATTCTTCTCCTTGTTTAAAAATGGAAAGGAAAAAAAAATACAACAAAAAGGCCTTCAGTAAAGGTCATTTGTGCAGAAAAAGGCATTGCAGGGGCTGCTCTGCGCCAGGCCATCAGCCCTGCAGCCTTCTAGGCTGCGGAGCCAAGTCTTGGGGGACAGGGACAGCACCAAGACAAGGGTGACAGCAGGAGGGCCTGGAGAGGCCTCACTCCTCGGGAACACACCCGGATTCCCACGAGCTCTGAGAAGAGGCTCCTGCCATTTCCTCACTGACTTTTATCTACAGCTGAGAGACTTCCAACAAAACCAACACCTTATCCAAAAGCAGAATCAAGTTTAGACCAAAATCTTAAGCCATATCATATAAAACACACCACAATCGGTTTATACTTTCCTTTATGCCAAGGGTGCCTCCAGTAGAAGTAATACCACAACCTGGAAAGAAAACTAAGGTGCTTCATCACCTCCGAACCGCTGCTCAGCCTGACATCCCCAGCACAGAGAGCTGTTCCAGAAACACCACTTCTGTGATGCCAGGTCCGAGAGCTTCCCCAGAGTTTCATGGATGCCCAAACACCAGTGGTTTCTGGTGTGCACAGCAAATAGTCTTTTCGGTAATGACTCCCTAAGAACTTGTTCTGGAGCTGGAAGAACCATGCTTAGCAGGACTTAACAGTCACATACAGAGGCCTCCTGTGGGATTCTGATGGAAAAACACTCAAGACAGAGGTACTTTACACAGGCAGTTACAGTGGAGGAGAAGCAGCGTTTGCTACAAAGGTTTACAGCAGAACAAGCCATGACTCAAGAACAAAAAGTGGGCTCCTTGAAGGGAGGTGGTGGTTCAGGCCTGGCTGAGAGGTTTAAACAGTAAGGCCTGGAGGGCCTGTGCACCCCATCAGGCATCCTCCTACTCTTCCCACCTGGCTGCCTGCTCATGTAAATGCTTCATCAGCACAAACATGTCCCCCTGCACACTGCCCTCTACCCATATCCCCCTCCTGCTGCTACATCTGCAGAGCCTCTGCCATGTCCAGGGACAAGCACTGCCTGGCCTGGGCACCCACAGCTCTGGGTTCTGCAATTACCTCCCCAGAAGCATAGGCTACAGAAAGGAACACATTTCACTCCATTGGAATAAGAATGCAGACATTTCTTTTTCACAGTTCAGTTGTCTGTTATTAATTAAAGCCTTTTATTAGACAGGCTTTCTCCAAGCCTGTTCATGTGCTCCCAGGGAGCAGAAGGCCACCTTTGCTGCAGCTCTGCAACATGCAAGTGAGAGGGCAGCTGCCAGGCAGGGGCTGAGCAGACACCCAGCAGGGAGGGCTCAGGCTTGCCCAAGGCAAGGGGCACAGAGGTTTTGGCTGAGCCCAGGGCTCTTCCCCAGCTTCTCCACCATCACCCAGCAAGGCCCAATCCTGTGCCTGGCTGGGAGCTCTGCAACCACCAAGTCCCTCCACATTTGGAGTGTCTCTTTACATCCTGCTGCAGCACAGCTTTCTTCACATACCATTTGTTTGCAGGAAGTCCCATCCACCCGTAGGGATATTTAGCTAATCTTACTTTGTGTTTTCTTGGATGAGAACCATACTGTGAACTTCCCTCTAAGTGCAAGGCCCTCCTCCACCCTTCTGCACCAGCCATCAGCTGTCTGGAGCACCTTGTCCATAAAGCCTATGCTGACTTGCTCACATTTACGTATCCAAATCAGGTACTGCAAAATATTTCCCTCTTTTATGTATGTGCCCATGCTATCCTAGAGCACATTTTCTTTTCAAATGCTGGCTATCAGTCCAAACAGAGTAATTCCAGTTAAGTCAGCATTAATTCAGATTGATACTTAGTAACTTTGAATCCCATCCATTTCCAGGCACACATCATATTGCTGTTAATTCCAGTGACAAAAGAGAGCTGTGAGAGATCACCTCTCATCCCAGCAGCATGGAGTCTGGTCAGTTCAATTCTGTATCACAGCAAGTTTCCAGAGCAGCTCCTCTGGCACCCACTGAGTGCTGCTCACATTGGCCTGGGACAACAGGAGCACCCAGAGGAGGTGGGTCCATTGAAGTCAAAGAGCTCATTTCATCAGTGGAGTCTGGCCTAATGAAAATACTATGTGTTTAGATGATCACAGTACAGGACAGGGAGGGAAACATGCTGAGCCTCTGAGCTCTTTAAGAAAATAGGTGCCTGGGAACAAACAGATTTAGTAAGCAGAATCTCTGACAGATCAAACCAAACCAGTTTTCCTGGGCAAACCAGCAGCCTGTACAAACCTGCAAAGCAGTTTGAGTTTCATCATCAAGGCTAGAAAAAGGTTTTACATTTTCCAGAAAGCCAGCTGCTCCCAGAGATGCTGATGCATGGCAGTCCTTGAGAAAAAGGGCTGTTAACTTCAAGCTGTTGCAACCTCAGGATCCTGCTTAGAAATAAGGAGTATTCTGGATATACCGGGCTACGGACATTTTGTAAAGCACAGCTTCCAGCTCAGAGACATCCTACTGACTCTTGCATTGATGCCTGGTACCCAGACTGCCTTGCATTGTGTCCTGGATAATTGAATCTCAGCAGAAACATTCTTAGACAAGGAATTAGCTACTTTGCTGTCAACTTTTACTCCAAGACAAACATTGCCTTTGATACAGAGATGCCCTAGTACTGTTTTGTCTCTTTCAGAAGCTGCACTCCACACCACCGTCCTGCTCTGCATCTCCATGATGCCTCCTGCACCCCAGGGAAGCTCTGACAAGCACCATGTTCCAATCTCTTCAGGCTGAAGATGTCAGCTACAGGAAACCACGCAGAGGGGCCACACTGCCGGGGCAGGCAGGAAATCTGAGCCTCATTTTGTGGGCTAGAAGGGAGCTGGCCGCAGACGGAAGTCCCACAGCTGCATGCAGCTCCCGGCGGGGACTGTGTCCACAGACAGGTAAGAGCAGCTGGTGAGCATGTGGAGGCCTAAACCACCTCTGCTCAGATATGGAAAGAGCTGCAGTTGTGCAACTGCCTTCAGCATTATTTATTAATACAATTCTTTAAGTCCCATACCCTATCATTAGCTACTATTAAAGGCCGAATACAGTCTTTACTCCAAATCCCTGGCCAATCTACCATGAGAACAAGGGTAAGCGAGGCCCAGCCGTAGGAAGTGCTGGGAAAGCAGAGCTGTTTCACACGCCTCACTTTGCTTTTAGGCAGCTGCTAACTCATGCTCAACAAATTAGGGTTGTACTTTCAGCATCCAGACAGCAAACAGCAGCCATGGAGGATACACCCTGCTTCCAGGCAGGACAGGGAGAGGGTGGGATTCTTCCAGTTAAGTGCAGAGGCTGACAAGGGACCAGTCATCAACAGAGCACCAGGCCAGTCAATGAGGGTGAGTTGTAAGGATCATTATCTTAAAACAAGTGCCTCAAATAGGTCAGAGTCACCTCACTGTGCAACCCCCTCACTTCTCTGCATTGACTACAGGTAGTCTTGCATGACCAGTCCAGCACCAGACATCGATGCTTGAGAAAATGAACCCCTCTATGAAGCCCTGGCAACACAAAGCAACTTGGGAAATACAACTTACCACGATACACAACACTACAAAGCACATCTTTTTTTTCTTAGGAAAAAAAAAATATAAAAAAAACCCCACCTAATTTCAGAAATGAAGACGTGGCTTTTCCACCTCTAACCCCCTTGGCTGCAGTGAAACAGAAAGTACCACCCCAACTGTTCCCCCAGAAGTATCTGAACTCAGCTGTGGTTTTTGCACAGGGGGAGTAAAAGCAGCCCTAAAAAAAACCACTCAGAGAAGGCTGTACCTTCCACCCATCTAGCAAAGCCCATTGTCACACTGTGGTGACACATTGCACCGCCACAGATAAACCCCCTACCCTTCCTTCTGCAGCCCAGTGACACTGTGCAGGCCCAGACAAGGAAGGAAGATGGCCTTGCAGAAGATGTTTAATGACCAAATCTTGTTTCCAGACCATATCTTCCTGCCTCTGCCGCAGCTGAAATCCCCCTTCATTACCCAGACACACACTCGAGGATTCACTTGCTTTTAGACACATAAAGGGTGACATTAAAGAGGCAATAAGGAGCCTTCACTGGCTTGTGCAGTAACACAGGACCAGGGATCCTAGTGCTGGGGGAACCTGTAGCTGTGCTCAGGAATGGATTTACATGCCTCGTTCAAACCCACAACCACCACCCAAACCCTCCTCCCTTCTGCCCATCCCCTTAACAAGCTACTGTCCAGGTTTCAAGTGGCAAGCACACACAAAGTCATCTCAGCCCTTGTGGGTTACTTAAAATACTCTAAAAATTGACAGCCTAAGACTGAGCACGGAGTAAGAACACAAAAAAAAGAAGTTTTTAAATCCCTGTCGTTCACTGATGCAGAGCCATGAAAAAAACCTTCTTCCAGAAGGTATTTAAACACACAGAAATAGTTGCAGATTGTTCAGGTGCACTGGAGAATGTGGAAGAGCTGCATGAATGAAGGCAGAGAAAATATTTCACACAATACCAATGACAAAGGTGACAATGTTAGCAAAGCAAAAGTGGTAAGAAACCGCATGAATCATACCAGAAGGCAGAGCAACACAGGATTTGGTGGATGGCACACAGGTTTAAAACCAGCTGGGGGAGCCAGAAGGGATTCAAAGAAGAAAGGATGTGATTAAATCACCTGGCAATGGAAATACCTTAGGAGCTCTACAGTCCAACTACCAAAATATACAGTAATCAGACCCCCAGAACGTACCAAGTTCTGAGGGATATTTGCAAAGGAAGCCTGGATTATTGTGGTCATATCTGGAACCACACATCTGTTGAAGATGATGTAAAAATTTCAAAATCTCCCAACAGAATTTAGAGCATCTTTCGCAAGGAAGTACAAGACTGAACAAGAAAAGCTTTCTAGTGACCACAAGCGTTGCAGTAAGGATTGCTCTTCATCTGCCAGCAGCTACAATTAGCCAAAAGAGGAAAAAAAAAAAAAGGGTGTATACAGAGGTGCTGTAGAGAACTGTTTGCAATAAACACATACCACTATTTAATGCATCTAATCAAAAGTAAACAAGGTCTAAATCAACATGCAGCCAAGCCACCCCACTCAGCCTCATCAGGCAAATCTAACACACACAGCCACTGAGCAGACATTAAAATACTTGTCGGCAGTGCCGATAATGAAGCCCATGCACATATGCTGTAAGAGACAAAGCTGGAACTTAAACCACACTGTTGATATCTGCAACAGAAGTGAACAAGTAAAGAAACAGACATAGAATTTGAAAACAGAGAGAGGAAGATAAACACTAAAGGCACAGCAAAAAGTAAAACAAGAACCAGAAGAGCACTTCGCATAGAACTGCCAATAACTGTTGCCTGAATTATGAGGGAAGCTGGAGGAAAGCAAACCCCCCATTTCTGTATGCCATATGTGCTCACTGCAAGACATTAACACCATTTTCAAAAGCATTTGTGGACAATGGCAGAAACTGTTCTATAATGTACTGAGATGTGACTGGGATGCTTCCATACACACACACACGTTTTTCCATTCCCCATAAACACTCCATGTAAGTTGTGAAGAACAAAGGCAGAAACCACCCTCTCCCAGGCAGCGGAGGGCAGTTGAGCCTGGAGTTCCACAGCAGTTGTAGCTGCCCCAGGGTACTCCCCACCTCCCAACACCCCCAGTCCTACACTGACCCAACCTGAGCTCATGACACCAAAATTCTGCCCTTCCTCCCCAAATTTATCCCTCGTGGGTAAGTTTTCTTGCCAATTTAACACAAAATGTAGTGCCACAGGCAGTGCAAGAGCAAAACCATGACTGCACAGGTGAGAGAAGGGAGGACTGGGACAGCGACAGGCAGCAGCCACACTGGTGTAACTGTAAGAGCAGCTACAGACAGAACTCAGTGTTACTGCACACAGGACATGGCACTGACAAACTCTGCAGAATTCCAAAAGGCCAGCCCCAGAACTGCTGGAAAACAATGTCAGGCTCAAAGATGAGCATCTCTGTGAAACGGTGCCGACCAGCAGCTTCTGCTGAGGCAGGTCCTACAAACTGCATTTTGAAATAACTTTCAGCCACAAAGATCTCAACGCTCAGTGTGACTGAAAAGTTGCTTTTGCAAGTAGTAATGATGTAAGACTATGAAATGCATTTGACAGTTGTAGCCACAGAGCTCCAACAAAAGAAAAATGAACGTGAAGATGCTTGAGGTCTTGGCAGCCTGCTTGGAATTCATTCCCAAATTGAAGGTTTGCAACAAACTGCTCACAGCAGCTGGAAAAGGAACCTGAGCAGCCAGTAACCTCAGAGAGGTCATTGCCTTTGAGAAATTCACAGACACAACACAGCAAAAGAGGCAGGGTAAAAACAGATTCTCAGAAAGGTTGAGCCATTTTGGACAGAGCAACTTGCTTGTCCCAATTCAAGTCTCAGGAAGTTAAATGCATGGCTCTGGACCTGACAAAAGGCCTTCAACAGGCATTTGCGAAATTCACTGAATTCTAACTTTACCGTCTAGAACAGGCAGAAAGAGCCCCCCGTTCCTCTTCTTTCCCCTAATCCCCTTGATATGGCAAGAGCAGTCTAACACACCCAGCTCAGACGATGTCAGGTGTAAGGTTTGGCAAAGTGAATCCTACCCATCAAAAGGTGCTGGGGGAGTTAGAACCTGCCCAAGTGCATCCCTCACTGACTGCCCAGGGAGCCGTCTGAGGAGCAGAGCGGTTGTTCAGGTAGCAGTGCACAGAGACCAGCAACAGCATCTCACCATTTCAGTCCTAAAATACTTGGAGATAGAAGTGGCACAGCTCTTTAGGAAGAGTTGTCACCAGGCCCTCAGCACAGTAAGAGCAGTTAAACGTCACCCATCACCTCCCATAGGTAACAAAGCTGGAGCAGGAGAAACACCTCACCAGCATTAATGCAACACATTAGGAGCAGCCTTTCTGGCCATCTGATCAGATCCATATGGACAAGCTCAAGCCTGTAAATATTGTCTGGAAATTTTTTTTCACCTTCTACATGACCATCAGATCTCGAGTCCTGGTCTTACAAAGTGAATTTAAATTTTCCTGCCTATGATCAGAACCCTCTTCCCGTTTTTTGAAACTCACGAAGAAGGGCCTAAACCTTTATTCTTCCCTCAGCCTCAAGAACTGCTCGATTTTGTGGATGATGTAACAATTCCTGCTGCACACATCGGGCCAAAATTGAGAGGCCACTCAAAGGCATGCTGGTACCACAGCAGAAGCCCAGGGCAGACCCTTCAGCAGCACTGAGCTCACCTCCCAGCTCAGAGCCTTTGCTTTAGAGGCATTAAAACACATTTCCTGCATTTCTTAGTCATTCACTTAAAACTGCCTAGTCTTCTTGCACTTCTAACAACCTATGATAAATATTAGAAAAAAAAAAAAAACCTATTTCCAGACTATTTTCTAGACCCTCCTACTTAGGGAGGCTGCACAAGGCTGCAGAGAAACCGCGTAACACGCTCCTGAAAAATGACTGGAAGTTTTACAAATCACCCAGGAAATAGGAGAGTATCACAAGAACTAAGTTAACTTTTTTAAATAAGTTAAGACGCTTTCCATCACACGAAGCTGGCCATGGAAAGCAGGGTCTTCAGAGAGCCAACAGACAGGCAACATGGCATCAGAGAGAGGAAGGGACTGGGTTTTAACTGACCCAATTCACTGAAAAGCTCCACAGAAGGCACCATTCCTCATGTGACTCTCACACTTCTATTTTTGTTTTATTTAGTCTCCTGGTATTTCTCAGCCTCTTGTCAGCCAGCACCTACAATAACTTCAGAGCAATGAAATTTCTCCCACTTCATCACACTCTCGTTCCATCTCTCCATTAACAGCCAGTTGAGACCACAAATCTTTAATCCTGTTGCCCAACTTTTAGGGGAATTCTGTAGATTAAAGCCTTTGCACAGTCTGGAAGTTATGGTTACTCCTCCCTCTAGTTCAGAGCAAGATAGGGTGGGATTAATCACTGTCACCTTGCCAACACACATAGAAATTCCCTACAGACTTCTAGTGGAATTCTGCAATACCATGGATAGAAATTCTTCAGCTCTTCACTGCTAATTTGTTTAGAAGTCCAGTCCCTGCTTTCAGAGTTCAAATAAAACCCATCTTTTCTTTTGAAGTAATTCCTTATAAACGTGACCTAAGAAGTGGTGAGATCAGGAATCACCCAATCCAGTATCGGAACTCCTGACAGCAGCCTCATGTACACTTCCTCTGGCAATTCACAGCTCCTATAAAAGATACAGTATCTCTACATTCAGTACCCTGATTTTCATCCCCAAAATTTTAAGGCTAGTAAGAGAAATTAATTCAAGGGTGGAAATGCACAAATGGAAAAATCTGCCAAAATAATTTGAATCTTCAGTTGTTACAATACTTCAGCAAGTACAAAAGCCACCAAATTACATCAAAATAGTTCTGCATTTTAAATAGGGCAACTGCAGATTTGCTTCTGTGAAACATCTCCTACATAAAGGAAAACACAGCTTTGTGCAAAGGCAAAAAAAACCCCAAACCCACAGACATTTAAAAGCATCAGAAGAGAATGGCATGGGGTCACAGATGCGCACACAGATTTGACTGAAAAAGCTCTGAGTCAAGCCCAGAACGACACCCTCCTGGTCTTGGAGAATTTGCCAGGGCAGAAGCAGTGTGTTACCAGAAAGCCCAACAAGACTGAAGGCTTTGGACAAGGCAATCAAGCAGTACCCACACTTTTACAGCAACGTATTGATGAAGTCAGGAATTGACACTGCTATTCCTGCACCTTTTTATACTAGTTCCTCAACATTTTCACAAGAAATCACTCCAAACTGCCCACAAAGATGCTGTTCTCTGACTCTTCACTATTCCATCGTGGAGAAAGGCAGAAAGTGAAGCCAGAAAATGTTTAATACTTAGTCACATTATCATTTTTCCAGATAGTGCTTTGTATTTTCCTAAAACACTGCGAGGAACAGTGCAATTTGCAATCATACCTCTACTTTTCCCACCAGAATAATGCTATCACCCTGTTGTTTCTTTGCTTGCTTTCAATTAAAATCTCACCAATTCTAACTCCAGAGCCGTGCTCTCCTAAGCAAATCCCTGCTTTTCAGCAACAGGTTGTTTGGGTGAGAGTTATCTGACAGGTTTTCAAGTATCCCAGACAAAAGCCCTTTCTGAATTTTGAGAAAAATTTGCTCGGTAGGAAGAAGGCAGCAGCACGTGCAGTTCACAGAAACAGGGAATTGTCAGAGTTGGGAGGGACCTCTAGAGCTCACCCAGTCCCACTCCCCTGCTAAAGCAGGGTTGCCCAGAGCACATCACTCAGGGCTGCATCCAGGAGGGGCTTGAAGGTCTCCAGAGAAGGGGACTCCACACCCTCCCTGGGCAGCCTCTGCCAGGGCTCTGACACCCTCACCCTAAAGGGTTTTTTCCTCATATTCCAATGGAACTTCCCATGTTCCAGCTTGTGCCTGTTGTCCCTTGTCCTGTCACTGGGAACCACTGAGAAGAGTCCGGCTCCATCCTCCTTCAACCCACCCTTTAGATACTTGTGAGCATGAAGAAGGTCTCCCCTCAGCCTTCTCTTCTCCAGGCTAAAGAGTCCCAGCTCTCTCAGCCTTTCCTCATCAGGGAGATGCTCCAACCCCTCCATCACCTTTGTTGCCCTACACTGGGCTCTCTGCAGTTGTGCACTTATGTTACCTCTACTGTCCACAAAGCTAAAACCAACAGAGATTTTCATCATCCAGTTACACTGTGGCATGCTTACTATAGAAATCAGAAGTGTACATAATTACATATACATATAATATAGACATTAACACATTAAAAGTCATTCATATTGCTTATTTGGAGGACAGAGTGGGTGGAAATCAGACTCTGCTGCACTGCATTCCCCTGGAACAACACCAGAACCATCCCAGAACAGATCTTACAAGATGCCACCAGCAATTTACAACAAAGTTCAGAGCAACAGGCCATGGGCTCCAGCTCACTTCCTCCTCCTCCTCCTTCACTTCATGAGTCATACAACTTACTTTGGATCAGGTGATAGCTATTAATGGCCAATCTCAATACTGGAGAAAGCTGTGCCACCACACAGGTAAAGATAAACAGTTAGCACTAGATAATGCCTGCACTTCAGCCAGCACAGACAGGCACAGGACTTTTCAATGCTTAAGTATGGGGATTTCTTACCAAAAAAACCCCATGCATTTGAGGTTCAGGATTAAAGAATGGCTTTCAGAGTGCTCAGAAAGCATTTTCTTTTAAACTGACAGCTAATCTTAACCTCTGCAAGTTAAGATACTCACTCTTACACTCAAATTTTAATTCAGTACAGGATCTCCTCTACATTTCAGGAAACAGACAAACCACCCGCGTGTTAATTCAACCATACAGCTGGTAATTATCATGTGTTCCAGGATTTCTGCAGCTAGCTGAAGCAAGAGCACTTTTAGCAGGGTTTTCCTTCTGTAACTATCCTGGCTTCTTATCTGAGAAAAACAGTATCTGATTTTAGCTCACTATGCAGATGCCTACACCAAGAGCTAACTGCCCCCTAGCTAATGCAACAGCCTTTCTTAATGCTAATGTAATGATGTAGGCTGAGAACATATAATGTAGTGGCAGCAGTCCAACAGCTAACAAGTGCACCTCTTTTCAAGCCTTCCACCAATGGGTGCTTGCCATCCTTTTAGAGTAGCATTACATGTTAATTTTAAAAATTCAAAGCATAATGCATCTCAAATCTAATGCCTACGTTGAATGTGATTCCCTAATCTGTCCAGGATTTTCAGAGCTCAGCATTCAGCATGTACAAGCCTTTTATGAGGATGCAGGAGTGCTGTGTCCTACAGACTTGTCACTGTGCATGCCCAGATAAAACATCCTGACACACTGCAAACCGATTTCCATCACTTCAGCTGCAGTGTTCTAAATACAGGTAATCCTCATGTACAGCAAAACCCCAGATAGTAGCAGCAGGGAACAGAGTGTGCCAGCCTCACACAACGAGACAATACCAGACAGAAGAGCCAATCCATTGCTGAAAGATCACACTGCAGGCCAGGACAGAAAACCAAGCCCCCACACCCCCTTGAAACACACAACTTTTATGAGAAATGATGGTGCTGGCCCTTGTGGCTGCACAGTACCCTCCACGACCTGCTACTGGTACAAGATTTCACAACAAAGACCTGGACAACTGCAAGGCATCAAACAGCCCTTTGCACATTCCTCCTGTGGGCACTCCCAGTGTATTAAAAACCTGAATGCATGCACTGAGACCTGACCTGCAATGAACGTACCCGTCTCCTGGGTTATGCCAAGCAGTAAGTAGGAAAAATTAATCACCAGGACCTGAAATTCTTTGCACTTATGTCTACCCCAAAACACAAGCAGAAGTGAGGAAAAACTCACTGAAAGCTCAGACACACTCAGCTGTGCTGAATGGCAAGAGGTTTGATTCACATAGCATCTGCACAAGACCATGGCTGACAAGGCAGTTTGAAGCACTCATTCAGGTTAAAGACTTAAGATTATTCTTACCATCTATAATATATTGGTAAATTTGTCTCCAATAATTTAGATTTCAAATCAGAAAGTCTCAACCCAACAGCTGCAAGAACACAAATGCAGTAATCCAGGAAAACACATTTTCAGCCTAAGCACGTAACTGGTCAGCCCTCATAGACCAGGTTATTCTGTTAGACCCTCAATCCACAACAGCAGCCCATTAACCTAAATTAAAAGTAGAATGTAGTAGAATACACACGCTCAAGTCACAGTTAAACTGAGGTTAGGGAAAAGCTCCTACTTTATGAGCTGATGCAAAGTACTGCAGGTTTTATGGGGAAGAGGAAATGAAGGCTTTTTCCATACTACAGCCAGGTTCCTGCTGAGCAAGCGTGAACATCCTCAACAACCTCCAAGGCTCAGCCTGTATCACACTCTGCTATTAAATCAGAAGGAATATAAATTAAGTTTGAAACAGGACAGGGAGGAGTTCTCCAGCTCAGATCTAGTCTTGGAGCAAGACTTTGGTATTCAATTGTCATCTTCACATATTTGACTATTCCAACTTTGCTGCTTGTGGGAGGTTCCTGAAGTGACCTGACTCTAAGACAGAGTGAGGAAGTGGTTTGTAGATCACTGCTCTGTGTCCCCAAGCCCCCACTCAAACACAGACGGTTTCCAGCAGAGGCCACCCACATGTGACAACCTGATTAGCCAAACCCTCTCCTGTGACATCAGCTTACACAGACAGATGATAATTTTCAAGTGCAAACCCACAGACTAATTCCACAAAAGAATTAGTTCTAGAGAAAACTAGCATTTCACCCTGGCCAGCTAACCCAGAGATTTTGCACCAGGCAGTTTCAAACAAGAGGCTGACTCCACAGAAAGTGGCAGATGGGGCTGCAGTTCCTTTTGTGGGAGGACACAGCAGCATGAGGGCAACCACCACAGGCCCTGACAGAAGCAACAGGTTCTTCATGCTGTGCACACCCTTTGTGGGCCTCTTCCCCCTTCAGGCTACTGCATCTCCAAGTTATTGCCCCATACTCAGCCTGAGTTTGGGAGAAAATTAACTCAAATACCCTTTGGTGTTGAAGATGTTGCATCTTTTCATACAAGTAATACAAGGTTAATTCCTGTTTACTCTGGTGACAACAAGCTTTACAGCCTCAAAATGTATCTAATTCACCTTCCAGCAAAAGCTCCAGCACATTCTCGTCTCATTCTGGGGGAGAATATGCACTATTAGTTCTTCAAGTAGCAAATTCTTAAGGACAGGAACTCATCTAACTACAGCATGATTATTTTATTCAGCTACCTCTTGGAAGGAAAGTCTATCTCCTGGACTACTGACTGCTTGTGTGTAGCTAAACACAGGGCTTGGAGACTACCAAATGTCTTGATCAAAGAAGTTTATTCCAATCATTTGACATGATTTACATGGTTACTGGACAGGCAGTAAAGTAGCAGAGACTTGCAATTCACTTCTCTTGTGTTTAATATTCTTCACCTTCATCTTCCCCATCCATCGAGTCTGTACCCACTTCTTCATAATCTTTTTCAAGCGCAGCCAAGTCTTCCCGAGCCTCTGAGAACTCCCCCTCCTCCATCCCTTCTCCGACGTACCAGTGGACAAAGGCACGTTTGGCATACATCAGATCAAACTTGTGGTCCAGCCGAGCCCAGGCCTCGGCAATGGCCGTCGTGTTGCTCAGCATGCACACTGCCCGCTGGACTTTGGCCAGGTCACCACCAGGAACAACTGTCGGTGGCTGGTAATTGATGCCAACCTATGTGAAAAGCAGAAGAGACCTTGAATTTCTTTGTAGCATTTGAAATTACGGTAAAGAGATCAGGTACCTACAGAGCATCTTAAATAACCAAATACACTTTGTAAGCCCATGACAGTGAATGAGAAGTCTGCAAAGAAAAATAAATTATGATGTAACTGAGACTTGCCTTAAAACCAGTAGGGCACCAGTCCACAAACTGGATTGTGCGCTTGGTTTTGATGGTGGCAATAGCAGCATTGACATCCTTGGGGACAACATCCCCACGATACAGCATGCAACAGGCCATGTACTTGCCATGGCGAGGGTCACACTTCACCATCTGGTTGGATGGCTCAAAGCAAGCATTGGTTATCTCAGACACTGAGAGCTGCTCATGGTAGGCCTTTTCTGCTGAAATAATTGGGGAATATGTTACCAACGGGAAGTGGATACGAGGGTAAGGCACCAAGTTAGTTTGAAATTCAGTAAGATCCACATTTAAGGCACCGTCAAACCTGAGGGAAGCGGTAATGGAAGAGACTATCTGGCCAATGAGGCGGTTGAGATTGGTGTAAGTTGGGCGTTCAATGTCCAGATTCCTACGGCAAATGTCATAGATGGCTTCATTGTCAACCATAAAGGCACAGTCGGAATGCTCCAGCGTGGTGTGGGTGGTCAGGATGGAGTTGTATGGTTCAACAACAGCTGTGGAGACCTGTGGTGCAGGGTAGATGGCAAATTCCAACTTTGATTTTTTCCCATAGTCAACTGACAGACGCTCCATCAGCAGAGAAGTAAAACCTGAGCCTGTGCCTCCTCCAAAGCTGTGGAAAATCAGGAAACCCTGCAAGCCAGTGCATTGATCAGACTGAAAGAGAAAAAAAAAACATGTTAAAACAATTATGCAGACATTAAGAATCCCAAAACAAGCTCAAGAAACACAACTCTGAGTTCTGACACATACCAACTGCTCAGGCTTAGGAAAGTAATACTGAATTTCATTCATCCACTGATAATCAAGGAACTGCTCTATAGAAAACATTGCATTCTTGGCTATTTTAAGCTCCCTACATATTGGAAGGTGACCTCTGCACTTCAAATTACTACCTCAAAACTTCCCTTTTTCCCAATTCTCAGGCCATTAACAGTGAACAAGAAAAGCATTAATATTCAAAGAAGTGCATACCATCTATCCTTTACAGATTTGACATTCTCTACCTACACAAAAACGTGGAGCAACTCCCTGTCCCAGAACTATTGCTATAATCCCATGGAAGTTACAAGCACCAACTCAGTTCAGGGACATGAGCTGTCAAAACATATTACACTGCCATACCAGTTCAGGCTTCTCAGATAAAGAAACTACATGGCCTTGCCCTCAGAAAGATGCTTAGCTTGATTCCCAGGATTGACAGGGACTTCCAACAGCTGGTAGAAAGAAATTACAACCACATTTTTCAGGTCAAAGTACAGCCTGCTGGAAACTTATCTTAGCTTTAACTGGAGATGGTGGCAGACAAGTGCTTTTATCTGCAAGACCTATACTTTTCAGTAACGCTCATTGAACATTCCATATTAAAGGACCAGAGGTATACCCTGGATTTCTTTGTGCAATGAGAATTCCTTACCTTTGTGACACAGATTTGGTAAAGTACATGCTTAGCAGCCCTAAAAAGGCAACTTCAACCTTCTAAGCTGACATCTTCAGAAGTTTACCACATGATCAAAGTACTGGGGAGCCTTAAATCTCTCATCTTACTGAGATTCCCCTTTTCTGTAATTACCATAAAATTAATTCAGAAATCATAAAAGCAGGAAATGCAAACCAAAGTCTCAACCACAGAAGCAAACACTCCTGTTTAAACTTCCTCACAAGAACCCCAGAGAGGGACCAACCCTTCTCCAGCAGGAGCTACGCAAATCATAATTATCTCAGTCCTGGCTTTCTGGAGTTGAACATGAAGCTAAAGTTTTAGGTGCTTCATCAGCATTTAAGGCCATTTGAAAGTCATATCTGACAGGAATAATCCAGCTATGCTCAGTGGGCTAAGATGCAGGCTGAGTCCTCTGATTCTCCTACCATGGAATAATTTAAAGCACAATTTATAGGCCTATGTATTTTTGATAACCCAATTTCCAAATCCTGTACAACAGGGATAAAGAAAAATGTTTAAGAGCTTTCAGTGCATAAAAGTCTTACCAGTTTCCTGATACGCTCTAGAACTAGATCAATTATCTCTTTCCCAACTGTGTAATGACCTCGAGCATAGTTATTTGCAGCATCTTCTTTACCAGATATCAGTTGTTCAGGATGAAAAAGTTGCTTGTATGTCCCAGTCCTAACCTCATCTGGGGAGACAAGATGAATATAACTTGTAAGTTACTTTCTACAGAGAACAAGTTTTTCAAACTTCTCAGGGTGTCCAGAGTAAGGTACCCTAAACACAAACTACTGATAGGTAGAAATCCAGCTGATGACAATACTTAGTACAGTCTAAATGTTGACTACTAAGAAAAATGAAGTTACTGATTAAGAAACTGTCCCATTTTCTTGCCTGAGCAATTTAAGATCAGAACATAGCAGCACAATCATCATCCAACAGTTTAAGAGAACTTAAGGTCAATCTTACAGATCAGCATCTGAAACGCTGCTTCCCCCCACTTATTTTTCAAGCCCACCAGGTTGCTGTCTGTGGGCAGTCAGAGCCTACATTGCTTGTTTTTCTCCTTTCCCTTAATTGTACTTTCCCCACAGGTTTGAGAAGAATGTTTAAAAGAACTGAATTATCTCTACAATGCATTGGTTCATGCAAATACTGAGCTGAAAGCTCCAGCACAAATGGCTGCATTATAAAGAAACCACGCGATAGAACACACAGCATCCCCCACCAGTTACAGATCTGGAGAATGATCTAGAGTTATGATCTCCACTAGTTATCAGAAATATGCACTTCTATCTAAGCAGGCTAAAGCTCTGTCCTACCAGAAAGATACAGAGACCCTCAGCACAACTCTGTCTCCAGTTTAGCTCAAGCCACTCTGGAATCATACACCAATGCAGTACTGAATCCTTTAATTAACATCAGGTGGAAAACAGAGAGCTTGAACTACAGCTGAAGTTGCCCATTTTCACATATTCTTTTTAATCTGAAAAAGAGTGAGCAAGACAAAGGTAAGTAGAATTCAAAAATAGTTACTCTTTGAGCCAATTTAGACTGACCACCTACCACTGCAGTTTGCAATCCAATACTCTAAAATATTTCCAAGCTGCACCAAAATAACATCAATTGGGAGAAGCCTATCATTCAAAATAAGTATCTTTCTCAAAACTTTTTGCATTATCACTCCAAGTTATAAAGGACAAATGAGTAAAGGGAAAAAAAAATATAGAACCTCAAGAAAAACATAGCTGGTAGAGGCAAGATGGTCCTGGGGAACAAATTGCAGAGTTCAGAGGATCAGCCATTGGACTATAAGTGTGCTGCAATATAGAATTTAGGGGACAGCTAAACTAACTTTCCCCTGGATATGTCATTCTTCTTGTTTATAAGTCTATCTGGGGTAGATTTTTAAATGTCACTGCCCTATTTCTTTGCAGAAAGTTTGATGGTATTCTACCCCCCACCCCTCCCCCAAGCTGGTGTACATGTACATCAGCTCCACTGCTTTCACTAAGAGCAGCACTGATCTGGAAGCTCCAGAAATCCCAGGAGCCTGGATCAATAATTTTTCAATTAAGCAGAGCTTAAGAAGGCTCACCCCAAGAAAGGCACATGATGTAACCTTTAACAAAAAGCATTCCATTTTTTAGTATTACCAAATGTTTCCTAAGACAGCCCTTTGCCCATCTCCTACACTTGCATCACTGGAACAACCCTTTGTCTGAAGGCTCACCCACTGGCGAGGTGTCAGCTCTGCCTTCTGCTCTCCCTCACCACACTTCTCAGCCTTTCCTGGTTGCTTAGAGCCACCACCTGGCCAGCAGCAGAGGAAACAACAGCCATGGGGCTCAAGAAAACAAAGTCAGACCTGCAACAGCTCCTGGGAATATCAACATATGGTCAAGGGTGCTTTAGCTCATTACAGAGTTCTCAGCCCACCACTCCCACCTTCGACCTGCCCAAGGGCTCTCCTGCTTAAGTTCATTCTACTGCAGTAGCCACAGAAAGTGGTTTGGGGTGTTACAATGAAAGTGATGTACAGAAGACCCATGGTTTGGGTGTATGGGAGTAGCCTGAGCCTGTTCACTCATCTCCCCTTCACAACCTCTGTATCACAGAAAGATAAACACAGCAACTCCACAAGCACAGACAACACAAGCCTCCTCTCCTGTGAGAGCCCCAAATCACTAGTTAACCTAAGAGAGCAGCAAAACCGGCTCCAGCAGAACTACTTCAGGCACACACGGTGCGAGCAAAGTCAAGAGTCACGACACAAGGAACAAGTCTGGTGAAACTGGGTAACCAGCACTGGACTGGCAGCACAGCTAATGGCACAGGAGGTGGCTGATGTGTGGAATCACATCTGAACACTAAAGAGCCAGCATCACCTGAGCTTGAGATACAACTGATTTTTGGGATAAGAGTGGATTGTTATTCAAAGATAAGGCAGGAAGAAGTTGAATTACATCTTTCAAAGTTCCTGAATTTAGGCTAGAGATTGTGAATCATTTCTGCAAGCACTACTCATGCTACAGAAAGTAGAATGTTTTGGGAAAGCACAGGAATCATTCCAAAATACAAAGAGAAATCTGCTTAATGATACATGAGAGACCTCAGTTCTGGGGCCAGTCTTAATATCTTTATCAATGACCTGGATGAGGGGATTGAGTGCAACCTCAATAAGTTTGCAGATGACATCAAACTAGGTGGGAGTGTTGATCTGCTTGAGGGTAGGAAGGCTCTATAGAGGAACCCAGACAGGTTGGATCAATGGGCCAAGGGCAACTATATGTTCAATAAAGCCAAGTGCCAGGTCCTGCATTTGGGTCACAAGAACCCCAAGCAACACTACAGGCTCAGGGAAGAGTGGCTGGAGCTGCACAGCAGAAAAGGACCTTGGGGGTGTTGGTGGACAGAGGGCTTAACATGAGCCAGCAGTGTGTTGGCCAAGAAGGCCACCAGCATCCTGGCTTGTATCAGGAACAGCGTGGCCAGCAGGATTAGGGAGGTGATGGTGCCTCTGTACTGGGCACTGGTGAGGCCTCACCTCGAGTGCTGTGTTCAGTTCTGGTTCCTTCACTACATGAAGGACATTGAGGGGCTGGAGCGTGTCCAGAGGAGAGCCACCAAGCTGGTGAGGGGTCTGGAGAACAAGTCCTACGAGGAGAGGGTGAGGGAACTGGGCATGTTGAGTTTGGAGAAGAGGAGGCTGAGGGGAGACCTTCTTGCCCTCTACAGCTCCCTGAAAGGAGGGTGTGGAGAGGGGGGTGGGTGTTGGCCTCTTCTCCCAAGGGAATCATGACAGGAGCAGAGGAAATGGTCTGAGGTTGTGGCAGGGGAGGACTAGCTATTAGGAAGAATGACTTTACTGACAGAGTGGTCAGGCCCTGGAACAGCCTGCCCAGGGAGGGGGTTGAGTCACCATCCCTGGAGGGATTTAAGAAAGGTGTAGATGCAGCACTTCAGGGCATGCTCTGGTGGCTGAGATGTAGGGGTTTGTGTGTGTATGGTTGGACTGGGTGATCTCAGAGGTGCTTTCTAACCATCATAATTCTGTGACATCACATCTTTTAAAAAGGTTCCTATTGAGTGCTGTGCACATTCTTCATACTGTTTCAACAGATTATAACTAGGTCCTTGCACAGCAAAAGCATGAGATATATTCAGAAGACACAGACTGACAGAAGGTAATATTTCAACTCTTTAGAGCTCCAGAGTGCATATTTGCCAGTCTCAATGAACAAAGCCAAGTATCTTCCATCACTAAGAAGACTTAGGGAAGCTTTACATACTTGAACTGTAAAGCCCCAAAGCATTTTGCAGGATTAGAGAAATGGATCCCTTAATCAGAAAACATTTAAGTTAAATCAAGCCCTATGACACGTTCTACAGTCCCTGGCACAGGGTCAGTGTATTTACCTATTACTGCTGGTTCCAGGTCCACAAACACAGCACGAGGGACATGTTTTCCTGCACTGGTCTCACTGAAGAACGTGTTAAAGGAATCATCCCCTCCACCGATGGTTTTATCACTTGGCATGGTCCCATTGGGCTGGATGCCATGCTCCAGACAGTAGAGCTCCCAGCAGGCATTGCCAATCTGCACACCAGCTTGACCAACATGGATCGAGATGCATTCACGCTGCATGGAGAAAAAAAAAATGGATCACTCAGCAGAAACAGCTCCCTTGTTTAGAAAACATTCAGCACACACAGCTTGAGCTTCCATTCTGCAAAGCTATTAAAAAAATTGGCCTTATTGTCTTGGTGTTAAGGGCATTTGGCACAAATAACAGAACACAAAAGCCTCTTTCAGTCATCACCCACCTTCACATTGTCATTTTTATACACTCATTCCTCTCCTTGTTCCTACCCTCCAGTGGGCAGGAAGAGTTTGACCAACTCTTCCAAATTCTTCAGCCAACTCCTCTTTTCATAACAAACACTGGATATTTAGAGAAAACTTTATGACTACACCTATCACTGGCCTAAGTGTCCAGAACAGCATCACCCCCAGAACTCCAACCCCTGGGACCACAGAAACCACCAGATGGAGCAAAACCTTCTGCAAGGTCCAGGGCCATTTTGTTTAACATACATAAACCAGGAAAAATATTCCCCTGATCACTTTAGGGAACTTTGCCATTCTCTAAGAATGGCTTTGCATAACAAAACCCTTAGTATCAGTTCAGGAATGGAACATCAAGCTCCCATCACATCCCACTACTGTATGCAAAGTGCTGAACTCCTTAGCACTAGACAGAACCACCTCATTCAAGCTACGTAGAAAACAGTTCATATCAGCAAAAGGATCTAATCATACTAATTTATGGATTCCCACGTTGTCTTTGCTGTCCAGAGATTCCTCAATATTTCAGCATAGGCTTGAATATTAACAGCCAAACTACAATGGAACCATCTCCAAACTCTCACTCCATTTGTGGCATTTTATATTTAACCTCTGGGTCTGAGTGACAGACATTCTAGAAGAGCCTGCATATTCAAAACTGTCCTATAACTGTCACATTTAGTTATGTTCAGACCCTATGACTGGCTGATGCCATTAATTTGCCCCCTAACATTCCAGGATAAGCAGGACCTGGAAGTGCCTCGTCCACATCAACAGTCAATGCAAGAAAGCAGAAGCACAGTCCTTTCACTTTCTCTGGGAACTCCAAGAAATTAAAATCTACAACTGTCAAAAGAACTCGTCACATGTTCTCAACTGCAGCACTCAACAGCTGAGAACTGCTGTCTTCCAGCTCCCCATCCATCTAAGCTGTGTATTCAGATGTACAGCTTCCAGCAGAGCAATCCACATCCTCTCTGCAACCAGCCTTATTTAAAGCTGCTGCCACACAACTGCTCACCCAACACCATTCCTCCACTGCCCTCCACACCGAAGCACTGGGGCTTGATGAGGTCTGGCAATGGCAGAGCACAGCCAGCCTACACACTGCAGGAAAAGCCACTGCAGCCTGTGGCCCATAGAGACTCCAAGGGCATGGCAGTGAAATAGGCCCTATCACCCTTTCAGGAAAGCAGGAGGACAGCCTGCAAACTGCAGTGAGAAGAGAAACAGTATGTAGTATACACCACTGCAGTCTGGTGCCTCACCTGCACTGAGGTCCTGTCTGTGAGCCAAGCTTTGGGAAGCTCCCCAGCAGCTGGGGGAAGTCACTGGAAGGCAGTGCATAGGGTCTGGCATGGCTGAGCAAGGTGAAGGCATGGAAGATGTCAGACTACATATGAGCTTTACAGCATCGCATGAACTAGCACCAACTACTTCAAACTACACAAAGCAACAACCTCTCATGCTGCAAAGAGAAAATCTAAGTCTTTGAAAGGATGACTTGAGCAACACATCCACAGACCAGGTCCTACCAGTGCGGTGTTAAAGCACAGCATGCTTACTTTGCCAAGAGTACAAAGTTCAGCAGTTGGGGCAGAGCAACTCCCCACATCAGTACTAAGGGGCAGTTAACCAAGAATTGGTGCTGCTGAAGAAATCCTGGCAGTTACCACATAAACCATCCTGAATGTTCATCAGGGCATCCTCATCCTCAGTGAGGGAAACAATGTGCCAGGATACAAAATGAGACACATGGCCAGCACACCCAGAAGCCCTCCCTCTGTGCTGCAGGAAGGTTCAGACCAGATGCTGGGAGACTCAGGCTGGGTGTGAGGAGGAGCTCCCCCAGCAGAGAGGTGCAGCCCCAGAACAGGTCACCAGAGAAGCAGGAAAGGATCTCTCATCCTCAGAGGTCTGCAAAACTCACTGAGATAAAGTCAGTCTCACTTGAGAGTGGCCTGGTGCTACTGTCAGCCCTGCTTTGAGACATCTCTTTCAGATGCCTTCCTGCAACTCTACCAAGTACTTTGATAACTGTCACATTCACTACAACTCTGGGCCTTTACTCATCACTGATAGACGTTTCACAGTAATCAGGTTACAACACATACTACAGGCAGTACGGTTATGTGCTGGATTCAAGACACAAGTCAGGACATGAAATCTTGTAATTGACACCAAATGCTCCCCCCTCCACCTAAATACACAGAACCAGTTTCAGTGAAAACCCCCAGAGAATTTTCACAGCCCAGCCTGTATCTCTCCAGCCTCTATTTGCTTGTCTCCTTTTGCTATACGATGTGCTCCAGCTCAAGAGCACTGGCTTGAATTCTATAGCTGCAGATTACTGTGTGGCTCCTTGCTCTACTCTGCCAGGCTGTAGAAGCCCAGCTTTCTACACTGTCCTGGTGGATCATGCTCTAAGCCCCTCACACTCTCCAGCACAGTATTTCAGATACGGCTTCATCTGCATGAAGCTGATGGCAAGCCAAGTTTCATGAGTACCAGCTCAGACCAAGTTCAACACCACACCATGATGAAGAACACGGTCTCCCTAGGGTGAAGCTCAACAGGAGCTGCATCCTTTGCAGAGGGGGCTGCATTCACACTCTTGACTTAGCTTAAGCTTAATTTATTTTTTTTATATTGTGACCATAAACAGCCCCCCAGGCAAGGGTGTGAACAAGATAAGGACATGGACCAATATTCAAACTCCTAATAATTTTCAGCTCAACAAACATTTCCTCTGCAGTCACAGAAATGGTCTGCTGCAATTTTTTAAATCCAGGTAACCTTGTGATATCCACAATCTCTTTCCAAAGAGATGCACAGGGCAAGTACCCACATGGAGAAGGCTTCATACTTGTCCCAGAGACTCCATCTGACAGCTGCCACTTGTGCTGCACAGCTTAAGAGCTGATCTCAGTCCTCTTTATGGTGTCCCATCCCTCTGTCACACCTTTCAGATAACCCTTCAGGGCTGAATCCTCACTTACAAGGTTATTCCAGCTCAGCTTTATTATCCAGCCAGTCTCACAAAGTCCTTCAGGAAATGTCCACCATCAGCCCCATTCCCCAGACCTCTCCAACCCACCTCATACCACAGCTGGCACCTGAGTCCGGTGGGGACAAGGACCAGGACAGAAGCACCTCCAGGAACAAGGCAATGGCCGCCTCCACCACTCCAGGTCCCCCACAACCTACAGAAGTTCTTCCCCCCTCCATTTCCATATTCAACAGGTACCCGTGAGAGCTCCCCAGCAGCTCACTGCCCCTTACGCTGGGTTGCGAGCTGGAGGCCCCGCCATGTCCCGCTCCGGGGACACGGGGAGACACGGGCCCCGGGGGCGGAGAGGCCGCCCCAGGCCTCGGCTCCCCGCTGCCGCAGAGGGGCCGGGACGGAGTCACCTCTAAGGGAGCCGCCACCTCAGAGACGGCCATGGGCTGAGGGTCCCGCCGCGGGCCGCCATGTTCTTGGAGAAGCCGCCACCATTTTGGGACGAGGCGGCGCGGCAGGACACGGCACGGCCAAACCCCCGGGGAGCCGCGCGGCTCGGGGCCCGCCGGTGACCGCGGTCCATCGTGGCACTCGTCCCGTCTCCTCCGCCGCCGAGCCCACGCCCCCCCACCCCACCTCAGCATAGGGAGCCCCCCACGTCCCACTCACCATGGCTTGGGCTGGCGGCAGGCAGCGCTGGGAACAGCAGACGCGCAACGAGTCTGGTCAGCACCGCTAAAGCGGCCGCCTCGCCCAGGTCCGCTTTATATAGGAAGGGGGGCGGTGCGTCTGGCTGCCCTAGCCCTGCTCATTGGCTATGCCTCTCTCGGAGGCGTAAACCTCTCGCGGCGCTATTGGGTGGTTCCGCGTCGAGATTGTCCGCTGTCCCAATCGGGACCGGGCGACGACTGCGTGAATGCTCTCGGCTGTGCGCCATTGGATTGCAGATATGGATTTCACCTCTCCGCCATATCTATTGGTTGATTCGTAACCGAGCACGGTGAGGAGGCGGGATTTAATCTTCCCGCCAACAGCGGCCGGCGCCTTCCTCCTCGTCCCAGGCACCCGCCGAACTCGTAGCAGATATCGCGGGCCTGGGCCTGGGCCTGGGCCTGGAGCTCGCGGGAGACACGGAGAAGGAGATGATGGGGCAGAGCGGAGCCCACCCCGCTGCAGGCAGGCCTGGGGGTCAGCGCTATCACCAGAGACGGGCCGAGCCTCTGTGGGGAGGGAGGGATGTGACCAAATCTGTGTATCCTCCCTTGGAGGATGGAGTCTATTGCAGTCACCGGCCAAAGCAACGCCCGTACCGGCTGATAGTGGTGTGAGCAACAGAAAGGACTTAAAACCAAAGGAGCAGATTTGGAAAGCTGCAGAGATCCTACTGAAATCAGTACATTTGGTGTTTAAATGCCCCAACTTAAGTATGTTTTTAGACAGGAAGTGTAAAACTCCTAAGGGTTTTATTAACAAAAATACTAATAACATCGCCAAACTTGGCTGGAAAGCGGCTGCTGGTGCATCAACATGTAAAGGCTGGTATCTGGGATGCCACGGGCACCAACTTCAGAAAAATGCTTCTCCCTCTGCTGAGCCAAGCATTTCCTGACAGGATAGGTATGTGAAGCAATTCTAAACCATAACAAAGGAGATCCGTTCAAATATGAGGAGAAAGTTCTTTGGGGTGAGGGTGTCAGAGCCCTGGCAGAGGCTGCCCAGGGAGGGTGTGGAGTCCCCTTCTCTGGAGACCTTCAAGCCCCTCCTGGATGCAGCCCTGAGTGATGTGCTCTGGGAAACCCTGCTTTAGCAGGGGAGTGGGACTGGGTGAGCTCTGGAGGTCCCTCCCAACTCTGACAGTTCCCTGATCCTTTTGAGATCATGTTTTCCTGTGCAGACCTCAAGTGCTGTGAACTGACTGAGCAAAAGTGATCTTTTTGAAGGGAGTGTGGTGGAGAGGTGTCAGGCTGGGACCAGTGTGGGAAGTGATGATCCTCTCACTCATACTGGTCTCAAGGGCATGGTAACTGAGCCTGCCGAGAATGCTGCTGTTGATATTACCTATTTCACTGTGATCATTTCAACACAGGGTGCGGAAATGAAACTTGTGTGGATGCATTCTCAGAATTACGGAGAGAAAACACAGGCAAAAGTCCTTTGGAAAGCAGGGATCAGAGGATTGAGAGAGAAGGGCAGAGATGGAGAAAAGGTAAAGCATCACAAATAATATTTATATACACGTTTTTCCAAGGATGATGCGAAATTTAATGAGCGTCTGAAAAACAGGTATAAGAGGACTAAGCTACCTGTATGTAGAGAACTGGGCTGTCTCCACACCAGAGGAAGGTTGAGTAGGGCTTGAGGTACGGTTGGGAGTGATCACACATAAAAGTACCAAGAAGCAAACTTCAGCAGGACCTAGTTGCTGCTGTTCAATAATCATGCTGTGCATACAAAACACAAACATTTTTTTGAACCATGAGCTGGTGGCTGGGCCAGCTGACATCAGGGGAGCACAGACAGCTTTGCAATTAGTTTTTTTTTAAAAATAAGGCTCTGCTTCTATGTAATATAATCCTCACCAAGCACAAACTATTTGCTTAGTGCTCTCAAGTTGGTATATATCTGAAGAACACAATCAACATTAAACTTTTAGTAACCCCCTGTTCCCAGCTGACCTCTTGTAATATGCTCCAGTCAGATCTGAGACCTGAAAGACCTTGTCTTTCTGTTTTTTCATCTCCTTTGTTTTGTGCTAATTGCTCTGCCTGGGGTATGACCTTGGCCGCAAAGTGCCTGTAGCTCAGACAAACTCCTTAGCAAACCTGTTTGGTAAAGATGACCAGGGCAGTTCCAGTTGTCTGAGATGGGCAGACTCAATTGTGCAGCCATCGGTGTTCATACTCAGATGGGAGAGATCACAACTGAAGCGCTTGTGAGCCATTATAACAATTACTACTGGGAGAGAAAAGAGGAAAATAGCCACAATATTTTAGTTTCTTTTGTTCTTTTTGGAGGAAAAAAAACCCAGTTAAATTTTTTTTTTCTCCTATTGTAATCTGTTGAAAACAAAAATATCAGCACCATATGAATGATGGGACCTTTGCAAACCCAGTTTTGGGGATACTTTTAGGCCAAATAGGCCAAATTGGCTTTCATTCTTCCACCTGTTGTGATTGTATTACAAATATTTCAGTGTTCTCTTTTCATTCCATTCCACTTGAAGCCTCCCGTTTTAGGCATCACATGAACCTGTGAGAATTTCATGCATTCATAAAAAATATATTTGGTTCTACCCTTCTGAACTACCAAGTCAATCTTCAACCTATGAGAAAAGTTTGACCTAAGCTCTAAATGGAACATATGGAAAGTAAGTACCCACAGTATTTTTTAAAAACATATAGTAATGATTTGTAAAACACCACCTCAAGGGAACTTGTTTGTTTTATTGAGACAGATTCTTAGGAGCTCGAAAGATTTGACTCATGCTTTTAAAACACTCTGCTCTGAAATAACACTCATGATGCTCTAACCATCCTTCCAGCTCTGACAATGCAGTTTAGCAATGGGTAAGACCCTGAATTGTCAGTGGTATAGAATCATACTGTAGTATTTTACTCTCCTTTAAAAGTCTAACAGGACCATCAAACTAGAAGGGTCGGACACCTTGCAAAAGCAGAAAATTAAGGTGGTGTCATTTTGTGAGTGCAATGAGTACCCCTTTCAGCTTAGCTGACAAAATCAGAGATTCAGGCCAGGCTGGGGTGTTATATTGTGCCCTGCTCCAGCTTAAACTAAGGTTTTCGCATACTTAACTACTGTACTAATTACTTGGTCTGATTTCTCTTAACAGCTATTAGGAAATGGATTTTTTTTACATGTACCTCAGCTCTGAAAAAGCAGTGTTACCCCTGCTAATCTGGATTTCCCAGGACTGCTCCAGCTGCATGAAGTATTTGTCACACTTTTGTGTGGAAATCAGGTTTTGATGCTACTTTGTCAGATTTCATACAGCCACTTGGGCAGCTGAAGGCTGTTCTGCTGTACTGCATCAGCTGCAATAAGGCTTCATTCTCTGGGCTGCAGTGTGCTTCTCATGGGGCATAAAAGGGGCATCCAGAGTGGGAGCATCCAGTTGGCACTTCAAGGTGAGTTTGCCTCAGTGTGGTTTTCCACAGTTGATGCACGGATGAGAAATAACCCAGTTTTACAGAAGTTTGTGTTGCTGGATACCCTGAAGAATGTTTATTGTGGAGTGAAATGATTTGATTTAGTCTGGCTAAATAGTAAGTCCAAGGAGCTGTGATGTATCCTGGTTTTCTTGAACACATTTACTTTTCCTGCTGGAGACTATTTCTGCATGCAGAATGAGGATTTTTTACATTTGTCAAGGATTTCTCTGTGTCTGGTAACGCTATCAAGGCCCACAGAGCACGGGCTTTGGCTGTCTACCATGTACTGAGTTAATGTGATACTCTCGGAAAATGCTGGACTTGTGGAGTGTTTGTGATAAAATCTGTAGCTGCAAAGAGTCTGGGGATTCTCAAAGGTTTTGGATGAACCTTCTTTGAATGTACAACTCTTGCTTTTTGTTCTTTTTCCTAAACATGCACGTGCAGTGAATTCCTAAAAATGCGGTAGCCCTGTTACCTGTCTGCTAATGACCTGTCTGTGCTGGCTTTGAGATGACTTGGGATTTCCATGCAGATTGACTACAGTGATGTGCCGCATAGATTTCACCAAGGTCTTGACTCCTCCTCATTCCCAGGTCACAAAAAACTTGTCTGGGTGTGAGAATTGATGACTGCATGTGTGCAGCTGGCATGAAATATTCAGATTTCATGGCTACAGGGACAGTGCTTTACCAAGACTTCATTTTTTCAGTACTCAGGTTCGCCTCCTCTTCCCTGACTGCAAATTCATTTGGTTTGAAATATCCCTGCTCAGTTCTCTGTGCTTCACCCTGGCTTTAGAGCTGGCTCTTTCCAGAAGTGCACAGCCCCTCTGACTGTTTCTTGGGAGAGAGACTCCCCCTCCCAAACGTCTCCTTTATGAAGCCCAGAAAACCAAATCCAGATGCCTGTTTGGAAAAATTCCTATATAGCAAGAGAGCAGTTGCAGGGTGAGACCAGACAGGGGGTCCGCACGTCCCTGGGAAGTGCAGTTTTTCCTGCTCTAGTTTAAGTCATGCCCCGTGGCCACCAACCTCCCACCGTGAGATGTTTCAGCCCATTTCAGGGTCAGGTGGTACCTAATCAGCACAAGGGCCCTGCTCCCCAGAGACACGTTTTATTCTGTGACTCTAAATTTCTAATATAATTTAATTTATGGATTACTTTAAATTCTAGATGCAAGATCTGGATTTGCCCCTGGACATGGCTGGAAGCTGGTGAAGGGATGTGACATGCCTGCAGCGCTCCTTACCATGGATGTCACCTGATGCGGTGAATTGTGTAACCCAGGTGAGCAGGGACAGACTCGGTCACTCCTCTCACTTCTCTCCCATTGCACTGGGACACAGCTGTGGCCAGCTACAGCCTTTATGGCCACCTGCTCACGACTCCCTGTGTTGTTTGCCATCTAAAATCTTCTTTGTTAGCTCCCAGACACTAGTGTTACCCCGTGTACTTTCATTCTTTGCTCCTGTTTTTTCCTCATCACTTTTCCCAAAATGAGCACCCAGGTTTTCTCTTGGTCAAGTCAGATTAAACAGCACCAGGAAGACACATGGTTGGGGGGTCAGGGCAAGGGCAAGTGTAATCATTCACAAACCCGACCCCTTCCCTTCCTGGCGTGGGGCCTGATGGGAGATTATTGATTCACCACTAGAATGCACTTTGGTGCCTTCCAAAGTGGGGATTGATTGCCTCAATGTGTGCACAACATGGGGGTTGTTGCAAGTGAGGGCCCAGATCCATCCTGATCCTGGGCGCATCTGTCACAGGCTGACACAGGAGCAATTAGTGCTGGGCTGAAATGTTTGTGCTGGTGTGCTGGTGTGGGGCTCCTCTTTGCATTGTTAATGCCTCCTGGCTGTTTTGCTGGTGTGGGTGAGAATGAGGGGTTGGGTTTAGATATGTATTTTTTAATCCTGGGGTGACTGTACACATGAAGAAATTGCTAAGAACATAAACATAAGAGTTGTCACACTGGATTAGCCTGTCCCCAGTATTCATACCACCCTTGAGAACACCTCTCTTGTCTGATCTTGGAAGCTAAGCATGGTTAATACTTCGATGGGACACCCCCCCAGCAATATTGGGGTTGTTTTATGCGTGTCCAAAGAACAGCAACGGAGCTGGTGAGGGCTCCGAAGCACAAGTCTTACGAGGAACAGCTGAGGGAGCTGGGGTTGTTCAGCCTGGAGAAAAGGAGGCTGAGGGGAGACCTGGTTGGTCTCTTCTCCCAAGTAACAGGACAAGAGGAAACAGGCACAAATAGCAACAGGGGAAGTTTAGATTAGATATTAGAAACATTTTCTTCACCAAAAAGGTTATCAAACACTGGAACAGGCTGCTGAGGGACAAGGTTTAGTGGTGGTTTGGGCAGTGTTAGGTTAACGGTTGGATTTGATGATCTTAAAGGTCTTTTCTAACCTAAATAATTCCATGATTCTATACACCTGAGCTCAATACTATTTCTCTCGTGGTGGCCCATAGCAAATGCCTTGGGAAGAATGTAGAAGAGGTCAGAAGTACTACCCTAGGATATTCTCCCCACATTCATGGATTCCTGTCTCAGAGAATTCCCAAACCACTCGCCTGTACTTCCTCACCCCAAACTATCATCTGGCTATGGGTTTTTGCTGCTTTATCCTGCCCTGTTCCCCACAGGCCAGGGTAAGTGAAGGTCTCCTTTGGGATTTGGGGTCCTGTATTGCTACAGGAACAAGTATTTTTAGGCAGTAAGGAATTCCTTTCAAATTGTCTTGAAAGGCTTCTTCATGTGGTTTGGGTTTTTTTTAATCTTCCTTTGCAACACCAGGTGCAGCTCACTTGGGATCATCTGATCTGGTCTAATCTTTGTGTAGAAATCAGGGCTGACACCCTGCCCAGGGCAGCTCTCTCCACGGAGGGTCATGGGGATGGGGCTTCCTATTGCACAGCGCTGACCTTTGGCCGTTGCAAAATGCACTCCCAGCTCTGCAGCGGCTGGAGAGGGATGAGGATCCTGACACAGCAGCACCTTTGTTAGCCTTTTGGGGAGGTGGAAGGGGAGGAGAAACAGAAATTTTGTTCTTGTTTTTGGTTGTTGTTCTTTTTTTTTTTTTCCCTCTCTGTAGACTGGGAAGGGAATGGCAGGTAAGAGAAACTGTTGTATAAAGGCTGGCTAGCAAGAATGAGGAAAAATAGTACTTTCCTGTGTGGTTTGATGACATTTTTTATTTTTATTTTTTTTTTAGTTGGTTTAGCACTGGCTGAGGTCACATACTGCCTGAACTGGCTCATCTGGCCTTGCAGGTCTGGATGTCAGTTAGGGGCACATCAGTAGTACACGGCTGCCTGAGCAGACAGCACCCTGTCCTCTTCTGCCTCAAGGTATCGATGTGAGCTAAATGAATTGTGCAAATCAATAGAAGACAACCAGAATGGAACACCCTGTTTTGCTAGATCAGTTTCAAATCAGCAACTTTTGCAGCTCTGTTGGCCTATCCCTGCCCTCAGGCTCAGGGGACAGAAGGGTGACCCTGCGTGGAGGGTGTGTACAGAGCAGATTGCCATTTCCTTGGCAAGTTGAGTATCAACAAGCCCTGCCTGGGAGGCAAACAGGATGGTGGGGTAGGGCCCAGCAAAGGAACTGGTTGTGCCAGTGGAGGTGTGCAGCTGGGACACACAGGTCTGAGGGGGACAAAAACCAGCACAGAGCACTAGGTGCTGGTTGCAGCACTAGAGGTTTATCCCATGACACACAGTGGTACATTTTTATCTCAAATGCAGCACACGGAGGAACAGTCTGGGGAGAATGCACAGCAGGTGGAAGCACTTAATCCACTGATCTCAGGCCAAACTTCCATGGGAGGACATGGATTCTCCGTGAGGGTTTTGGGAATGTTTGCTGGGTGCCAAGAAGTATCTTTCATTTAGAGCTGAAAACTATCCAACCAGACTAGGCTGAATTAATTTCTGACCTAAACACTCCCCATTTCGGATGGGCTGGAAATCCTTAGAGAAGGGAGTGATGTGTGTAGGAGACAGAGCTAGAGTGGTTCATATAGGGAAAGAAATTGTTCCTCTTCTGAACACTGAAGACATGCAATAGGTGTATCTCTAATGCTATAATTATACCCTGTTTATACCTGGTCCTCCCCCTCCAAGGAGTGTCAAAATAAGTGGAAGGATGTGCTGGAGTTGCCTGATTGGAGCCCCAAAGGGCTGGGCTCTCCTTGTGTTTTGTGAGGTTTCCTCTGTGCTAGTCAGCAGAATTGCAGCAGAAGGTACGTGCGCAGGAGATTAACGTTTCACCAGCAAGTTTACTATCGGCATTCTCTACCTTGATCAGTTGACTTTGTAGCCTGAATGTGCTGTTAGCGTGGCTTCTTGTAGGTAATCCTTAAATAAGATCCTGTTTTTAATAGACTTAAATACATTCCCTGTTTTTAAGTCTTGCATTATTTGCTCTTCCAACTGTTTTAATCCTGCTCCTGCAAGCACAGGCTTGGCTGCCTGCCCTATTGGTTTTGTTCTCTGCAAGTCTGCTTTGCAGGGGCTGCTCCTGCTCCCAGCTTATTTCAAATGCTACTTCAGCCCCGGCCCAAGGTAATACTTCTGCATTCCCTGCTGTCTGCAGTAACAAACCTCCATCAGACAGTTACCAAAGCTGAAAAGGCCACTTATTTTTCTTTATTTTATAATTAAAAAGCCTTCTGAATTACTCGCCTATTCCCAGTGCCACCTCTATTGAGAGTTTAGTGTTGCTGTGCTGGTTGGTACCCCCCAACCTCAAACTGTGTCAGACTTTGGTAACTGTGTTGCCTATATTGGTTAAACTTTTTGTCCCAGATTCTCTTCATTCCCTGGGAGTAAACTGACTCTAGCCTATGTTTTTGGTTGTTTCTCCACCACTAACTTTTGGTTAAGAGACTGAAAATATGCCTTGTCCTGCCTGGTTTTGTGTGGGTGACTATAATCACCCATTTGACCAAATCTCTCTCACTGTGAAATTAACCTCCTTCCCCTGGTCAAGCAGCAGCACCATCTACCAACTTACTCATATTGCCAGTGTTTGGACCTTCCTGTCTGTACTGAATCTCTGCTGTGTTGGCCTTTTGACCAAGAAACCCTTTGGCAGATGGTGCAGGTGGTGAATGTGGCAAAGAGTTCATACCCTCTGATGGTTTTGGCTGGGACAGAGTTAACATTTCTTCACAGTAGCCTGTCTGGGGCCGGTTCAGATGTGTGCTGAGAGCAGTGGTGGTGACACAGGGATGTTCCAGCTGTTGCTGAGCAGGGCTTACCCAGCGCCAAGGCCTTTTCTGCTCCTTGTGCTGCTCCGCCAGTGGGTGGGCTGGGGGTGCACAAGGGGTTGGGAGGGGACACAGCCAGTACAGGTGCCCCCAGGGGTACCCCGCAGCGTGAGGTGTCGTCCTCAGCTATAAAACTGGGGGTGGTGGTGGCGGCACTTGCTTGAGGGCTGCCTGGGCATCAGTTGGATGGTGGTGAGCAATTGCTTTCTTTTGCATTGCTTGGGGTTTTTTTTGGGTGTTATTTTCCTTCCTGTTGGGTTTTTTTCCTTGTTTTTTTTTCTTCTTTTAATTTTTAACTATTAAACTGCCTTTATTTCACCACATGTGTTTTCCTCACTTTTACTGTCCCAATTCTCCCCCTGTCCCACTGGGGGGAAGTGAGCAAGAGACTGTGTGGTGCTTAGTTGCTGGCCAGGGTTAAACCACCAGACATCCATACTCCAGAGCCACAGCTGGCAGGGCTGTACCCATCTGCAATAGTCAGGCACCATGGGCTGGGTGAAGTGTCCCACATCTGAGGCAGTTCTTGCTGTCTGAAGTGCATACAAGGTGGTTTTAAAGAGAATCCAATGGATTGTTGACCAAGAAAGCCAGTAGGAACGTAAACTCCTCTGTGGACTGTCTCAGATTTGAGATCCCCAGTGAACTCCTGGGTGGGACTGACCAACTGCAGAGCAGCACCAGAGCAGAGCTGTGTGCTCAAGTCCCCACCAGCCTTGAAGAGCTAAATGCACTGACAGGGTACTGACTTGGCCAAAGAGCTCTGAGTGGTACCCAAACATATACATATACAAGGCAGAACAGCTTTACAAGTGCACAGCAGAACCCATACTGCAACCAGTGCTCCCAGTTTAGCACTGCACTGGTCTTATGGTGCAACTGCACATGGCAACGACCTCTGTTCACTGAAATCCGTGTCAACACCTATTAAACATCAGTTTAATCAGCTGAATCAGCAGCACTATAAACCTGGTCACAAAGGCAGGGGATGCCAAGTGGAGCAAGAAGGTCCCCGTAGCCAGAAGCTGCACTTTACGCTGTGCTCGGAGCCGAGCAGCACTGGGCACTGTGGCTTCACCTCTCCCAAAATCAGGAGCTGAGTCCAGGAACAGGCCAGCTGCACAGACACTGCCTTTTGGTGCTCCCATTTCTGTTTCTGACAGAAATCCCCAAGTCCCAGCAGGGCTCTGGTGGTAAGGGGTAGAACACCCAATTAGGAAAGAATCTTTCCCAGAAAGAGTGGTCAGACCCTTTCTGGGAAACACCATCCCTGAGTGTGTTTCACAGTGGTTTAGATGTGGTGTAGGGGGATCTGGTGTAGGGGAGGAATCTGTAGAGTGGGGCTGATGGTTGGACTTGATGATCCCAAGGGTCTCTTCTGACCTGAATGATTCTGTGATTCTAACCAAACCCCTGTGAGTGGTGCTGGCATTGTGGGGACATGGCCCCAGACATGGGCACTGGAGCCAAACAGGGACTTGTGGCTGCAGCAGGGATCAAGCTGCTGAGGGCCTTGAGCCTCCAAACTGCTGCCAACACCCACAGCTACATCTCTCACTCCTGATTATTCCTTATTAAGGGAGGTTCCTCCCACCAGAGTCTGAACCTGCACCTTTCTCCCACCCTCTTTTCTCCTCAGGAGTTGGATCTTGTGTTTGCTGAGTCTCAGCTCTTCTTTCCTCCCACCCTTTTTGGTGCTGGTGACTTGGACCTGCCACAGTTTGACATGGAGAGCTGAGTCCTTCTGCCTGGTTTAGTGAACAGGAGCCAGAGACTGCTCCCTCCCCAGGAAGGCGTGAGGCAGCAAGTTGCTGAAGCCACGTCCTCATGCTCCACTGACAGAGATTCCAAATAAACTGGGGATTTTGCAGCAAGCTGTGGTCTGGATGTCTGCCATGGAAAAAGGATGCTGTTGATAGTGTTCCAGGCAGTGTCTGGAGGCAGCTGCTCAGGGAGGGGAGGATACCTGTGCTGACAGGGCTTTGCTTATTTTCCTTTGCTCTCGGGGTATCTCTTCCAGTCGGGTTTGAACAACGGCAGTGGGTGACTCCCAGCAGGTCTCCATGTGCATGGTGGTCAAGGCCAGCAACTGTCTCCCTTCCTTTGGGGGATACAGAGACTCCTGGAAGATGAGGGAGAGGGGGAGCAGAAGCATTGAACACACACCCAGACCCTCCCCCTTCCCAGCTGCAGCCCCAGCGAGGAGACATGTGGATAAACCCATCCACGCAGGGCACTCTCCTTGCCCCGGGGACAAGAAGCTCTTTGCTCCTATCGGTGCCACAAATTGCCCTGGAAGACTTTTCAAGGACAGACTCTGCCTGGCATTTCTGCCCTGTCCTGCGAGAGCGATGCCCACCGGGAGGGCAGGCTGCTGGGAGAAACACAGCTCTTTCACTCTGGCCTCCTCCAGCAGCTGAACTGCTTTGGGCAGAACGTGCCCAACTGTGGTGACGAGATGACAACCTGCCTCGGGCTGTTCCCCACCGCCCCCAGCCCACACCTCCCACAGAACTGTGCTGGGGAGGGAAGGGAACTGCAGATTTCCCCACGCAGAAGCTGTAGCCAAACAGTTTGCATTTTAACCAAGGACAAAACTGAAGCCCCGAGGAAGTGACCATGTGATGATGAAGGGATATATCCTCTCCCACAAGCTATTACCACCGGTGTAGCTCTCTCCAAGTCAGACATGCAGTACCTACAAAGCAGAACTGAAGCGACCCTTTCGCTGGACTGTGCCCTTTCAGATTAAGTTTTAGGAAAGATGCAAAAAACCATTTTTTCAGAGCCTGCTTTCCCCCTCAGGAGACGGAAGCAACCTCAGTGACCCTGGAACCTGCTCATTCTCTCTCAGTCACTGTGTTTAGGGAGCAAAACACATGATTTTCCCTCGGTGCACAGTCAGATAATTTTCAGACGCCGGCAGTCCCTCTGAAGCACACTCCTGTGCAGACAGCACTGGCTTCTCTCACTCCCCCGAGGGTGCAGCCCCACAGCTCAGTAACACACAGAGATACTGAATGCCTGGGTTCTGTCTGCACCAACACAGGAAGGTCCAGCTACACTCGGAATAAAGCTGCACTTTAAGAACCTGTGTGACCCACAACTCAGCACAAAAGTATTTCTGCTGAAAGGCCTAACAGAGATTATTGGTTAAAGGGAGCATAAAGCTGTGTTTTATCAAAGCCCTTATTTCCTCTTTCCACTTTTATGGCAAGTTTCATTCATCTGCTGTGGTTTCTTTCCACGTTCCCCAGCAGCTGCAAAATACTTGGTGGATTTTAGCAAAATGCTTGGTGGTTTAGTGATCCTTTAATTCTAGGGTTTGGCCATTATTAACCTGACTTTGCAGGAGGCAGGAAAGCATTTCCCTGCACTAGTTCTTGAATGACCCCGACGCCATTTCCTCTCTACTGTTTCCCTTCCTCCTACTTTTATTGTTCCTGCCAGGGAGTGTAGTGTCAGGCACATAAAATGACTTTCAGAGAATATTCATAATACATTTCAGATATCCCTCTTCTCCCAAACACCCACGTTGTAGAAACTGCCCATGCTGATACAGCTGTGTCTGTTCACAGTGTAATCCTTCTGCTCTGCAGCACTGCTTTAGGGAAATAAGCAAGGCAAGATACGTAGATGTAAGGCCAAAAATACCTCCCCCAGCAGAACTGGCCTTGGTTTTTATCACTCCACAGCCCCTTTCTGAACTCTGCTGAACGCCTTGTCTCCATACCTGGTGGCAGGGGGTTCCACAGACACAGGTATTGCCAAGGTCCTCCCTCAAGCCCTCCTGGCTGCCTGCGTGCCAACGAGCTGAGCCTGTCCACAGCAGAGCTCTGCCACACGGAGGGAGGCAAACAGCAAAGTCCTCCTCCAAGCTATTACTTCAAAGTCCATATTGTTAACTGCTCTGCCAAAGATTTCTTCTGTTAAGAGACGAGCTGTCATGGAGAGAGACCTTGTGTATTGTCAGAGCCAGAAACCAAGACATTCTTGCTGACTTGCAGAGCTGAGAAAGAGGGTGCCTTGAATTCCAGTCCCAGCTCCAAGCACCACATACCTATTTCAGTGAAACACATTTAATTTAGAGAAAGAAGAGTATGAATGTGACTTTGGCAGGGGATGACTTGTGGCAGTTACCCAAGACAGCTCAGCTGATCTTATGGCCTCCTGCTGCCAAAAATGGGAAGACCTGCACCCTCCCACTCCCTCCTGAGCGTCTCAGGCAAGCTGCACACCTCAAATTCCCACGTTTCAACCCAAGAGAAGTGAGTATCTTTAGACCAAGTTGGCAAACCAAAAAGGTGTCAGCAAAGGGTTCAGCAGCTGCCTCAAGGGAGCAGTTTTGGTGGGAACAGGAGCAGAGAGGTGAAGTTATGAGGTGTCAATGCCAGCCTAAGCCCAGACCATGGTTTTGGGGCTGTGAACCAGTCTCAATACCCAAGTCAGTGGAGCAGTATCTGTTTTTACCCATCCTAAATACATATATATTTATGATATATAAACACCTAACCAATACAAACAGGTGTGCCTCAGATCCAGATTGGGAAGCAATTAGATTAAATTGTTATTATTTGTACCCACCCAAAAACACGGAGGGAAGGCCCCAGGCACTGGAGGTTTTGTGTCCCACTGTGCAGTCCTTGCTGGCAGGATGGCTGGTGCAAAGGGTGCAGTACTTTAGTGCTCCCTCTCTTAGTGCTACAGCTTAGCACAGAATGGCTCTTGGGAGTAAAATCTATGCAGCAATTTATGTAGAATAATAATTTTTTGAAATTAACTTAAAAGCGACCTGCACATGGAAATAAGTGCTCCTGGTCTGTCTGCCTGAGGATGAAGATGGGCGGTGAGATGAGTGTTGACAGGTCCTATGGAAGCAGTTCCTGTACCTGAAGGTTGGCTCTTGTCTCTCCTTTTCCTACCAATTCCTGGAGGCAGTTTTTCAACTGCTAAAGAAAAGATTATGTTTATTTGTGAGACTATGCACATTTATTAGCTCTCATTAACACAAAAATGGTTCAGCGCTTCATTAGATGCCCCCAAACCTGACGTAAATGCAGCAGACCTTTTCCCAGAGCAGAAGTTTGCTGGCTGCAGACATTCTCCCTCTTTAGAGGAAAAGTCACAATGGAACTGCCTGGGCCCAAACTCCAGAGTGATGCAGCCTTTTCCATCTTCAACATTCTTTTCCTTTTTTATTTATTTATTTAATATTTTTTTTTGCATCTACCCTTCATTCTCACTTCAGCTCTCAGGATATGCTCTCACCACAGCATTACCCCAGGTGATGGCTCCTGGGCATCAACAGTCCAACTGCTCTACTGTGTGGTGGTACCTTCACCAGCACCACGTCCTGCCTGCGCCACCTGGACTTCCAGGGCATCTCTCACAGCATCTCCAAGCAGGAAGCCAAGATCCTACCTTGAAAGATCCCAAGATCTCATGATACCAAAGTTTCCTCGTGTGAATTCATAACAGACTGTACATTTCTCCTTGGCATTTCCACAATGTCTGTGGAATATTTATATTTCTTCATATGTTTATGAACATGTTTTTTCATGTATTTCTTCATATTCATAAAAATATGTATGGACTTTGAAGTAATAGCTTGGAGGAGGACTTTGCTGTTTGCCTCCCTCCGTGTGGCAGAGCTCTGCTGTGGACAGGCTCAGCTCGTTGGCACGCAGGCAGCCAGGAGGGCTTGAGGGAGGACCTTGGCAATACCTGTGTCTGTGGAACCCCCTGCCACCAGGTATGGAGACAAGGCGTTCAGCAGAGTTCAGAAAGGGGCTGTGGAGTGATAAAAACCAAGGCCAGTTCTGCTGGGGGAGGTATTTTTGGCCTTACATCTACGTATCTTGCCTTGCTTATTTCCCTCATACTTAAGAGTCAGCAGGAACCAAACCTGGATGGTGTGGAGGACGCAGCCATTCAGGACATCACTTTGATGCCAAAGGACAGAGGAGCTTTCACTACTCCCCAGCACTGACCAAGGCCACACTGAAGTGGCTCCAATCCCTGCACTGCTGAGGTGAAGGCAACCTTTGACCCCAGGTCTCCCGTCTCTCCAGAAGTCTTCTACTGACTGGGAAGAGCTTGTGCCACCAGCTCCGCTCCATCCCAGTGCCACCCACCAAATACTCCCCAGTATCAGGAATCCACAAGTACCATTTTTTGTTGAGAAGTGTTATTTACTCAGCATTAATGAAGCTGATATCCACAAGACTGTTCTGCGCAGTGGTGTCTTCGCAATGAAACTATTGTGCAGCACATTTTATAGTTAATAACGTGGAGTATAATCTAGGTATTACAGGTCAAAACACATTGCCCAACACAGAACAATCTGAGTGAATGTGTGGAATTCAAGTGACACACGATCCCACTACTTCTTTGTGCAGAACCCAAACAAAGTTCTCCTGCCCTTCTAGGCACACCTTCTTGATGAACCTGTTCAGTCACTGGGTTTAGGGTCTAAACAAGAAGGGCAGAAGGAAAGAAGTTTTCATGCTAAATGAGCACCTGTTATATTTAGCAAGGACACAGCACAAGACTCACCTTCTACCCAGGTGAGAGCCTTAATCACAGACTATGGAGCTACTGCCTCTTGCCCTCCCATTCATGAACACTGTCCCCAGCAGAGGTTTCTGAAAGCACAGCCCCAGAAGAGCCACCAGCCTGGTTGGTCTTACATTTGGGCAGAGTCTCCAAATCCCAAAAGTGCAGGTCTTCAGGCACTGGTAGAAGAAAGAACTTGTTTCTCCCCCACTTGCTGTCAGGTTGCCTTCCCCAACGTTGCACAACGTTGCTAATCTTTAAGTACAACCACCCTTGATTTTGGTGGCAAGTGCAGCTTCCTCATCCCAGTGCAATGCCAGTTGTGCCTGTACAGCTACACTGGTACCAGAAGTGTTTGTTAGCATTGATTAGCACACCCATACACCTCCCTGACCCACGACCATCACTGTAAAGCTGCTGTATTATTCATACAGTGAGAACCACGGCCGCTGCAGCCTCCTTCTATTTTCAGTCCACTTTGTGCCCATCTTTTAAAAGGCAGAGACCGAAACTGGACACAATATCCCAGCGTTGTTCCCACCAGCTGCACTTACAGAACAGAAACCCCTTCCTGACTTCTCTGTTTAACACACACGGGGCTGCTGGGACACTGAGACAAATGTTCACTGGACACTGCTTGTTCAATGACCCAAATCCTTTTGAGGTTGGAACGTCTTCATTCTTGCTGCCTAGAAATACTCTGACCTTGCACATTTTCTTTGTTTACCATTCTATCAGCCTGTGCTGTCTGCAAATGCTACCTGTGTCTTATTTTATTTCTAAGTACTCAGTTAATAAAACTGCACACAGTGTAATATAAAATGCCTCACACACACTTTAGGTGCCATATACTCTTACATGTTACAGTTGTTGAGTAGGATGAGGTGTTGGAGAACCTAAATGTTAGGGTTTGGGGCAGGGAACATTTTTTCTGAAAAGACAACAGAAGATGCAACCTTAAACTGTGTAACTGCTTTGGCTGTAGTTCAGGCAGTTTAAGCCATGACGATGGTGCGATGCAGCAGTCCTGTCCTGTCCTGTCCTTGTGCCAGCACCCCCATTGACATGGCTGTGTCACACGGCCTTGAAGACACCTTAGCACGTCTGAAAAACAGCAGCTGCATGGGGAAGAAGAGAGACAGAGAGCAGCCAGGAAGGCTTGAGGCTGCCTCTACCAACAGCAGCAGATCAAGCTGTTTGGCAGAGCTGTCACAGTGAGCTGCTCCTGCAGGTGACAGGGGACCCTCCTGCTGTGTCTCCCACGGGGACTTGGGCAAGGAGCTGGCTCTGACGGTGCTGGGCTTCTTGGTGCTGGTCAGTCCGAGGATGTGGGCTCTGGGGTGACCAGACAGGCCGTGGTCAGGCAAGCCATGGGGTGGCCGAGCCACAGTCAGTCTGTGAGCCCTGGTTGGGTCTGTCACTCCCAGGAGCGCAGGCTGCAGGGCAGGTGATGTTCCTGGTGGACAAGACCAGCTCCTGGAGGGGGTGCCCAGAACTGCTGCCCCGGTCCCCAGCCCAGTGTCACTCGTGGGCCACACGCTCCAGCGCCACATAGAAGCTGTCCTTGTCGTCGATGCAGTGCCAGCCGATGGGCCCCGCCTCGCAGTCGGCACACACCAGGAACTTGACGTTGCCCACGTCGCGGGTGAAGCCCACGTTCTCGAAGGAGAACATGTCGTGCACCAGCCAGTGTTCCCGCACCACGTCCCCGTCCCCGACACCGCCCGTCGCTGCGGCCGCCTTCTTCCTCATGACGGGCAAGAGGAGCTGCGAGAGACACGTCGTCACCGCCCGGCCCGCAGGGGGCGCCCTTCCCTCCCGCCGCTCCCTCCCTTCCTCTCCCCTCCCCTGACACCCCGGTACCTCACGACGGGCGAAGGTGGCGGCGCCGGGCAGCAGCACCCGCGACCCGCAGCGTTGGCACAGCACCGCCTTCAGGTTCCGGCCCTGCGCGCACACCAGCTCGGCCGAGCCCGACGCGGCGGCGGTCGGAGGGGGACATGGCGGAGATGAGGGAGCAGAGGGAGGAGGCGCCGCCGCCGCCGCCTCCATCTCGGCGCAGGCCGCCGCCATGGCTGCGCAGGCGCGCTGGGGGCGGACACCGCCCGAGGGGCGGGGCCAGCGCGGTGACGTCAGGCGGTGCTGAAGAGAGGTATCATGGCGGGTTGTTCCTTCAGCGAGCTCTGGGTGGCGGCTCGGGGAAGTCCCAGGATCCCTGTGCTTGGAGTCCGTGATTTGGACTCAGTGGAATAAGGAAACCTGATCCAAACCGGGCCTCCTCCGGTCAGGATCACAGGCCGTCACATTCCTCTCCCGCCCAGTTACTCTTCAGTTCTATGTTTTCTGCCTGTGGAACTGCAAACACCACTTTCACAAGAACAAGCCAGAGCGGACGTGCCCAGGAGCCCTGGCTCCATCCCAGCTCAGGCTGGGCGCTGTCCTGGGAGCCTGACGGGCTGTGCTGGCTCAAACGCACTCGAGCGGTGACCATCCCATCTCACCGAGACCCCCCCCCAGAACTTCAGAGGGGTCACTTCAGAGAAGTGACTCCCAATGGGTCACTTCTGCCTCTGTGACCAGCCAAAGGATGCGCTGCTCCTGGCTGTGCATTTGCTCTGGGCAGGAGCCTCCAATGCAGGTGGCAAAAATGCCTTTGCCCCCCCCAGACTGCAGCGTGCCAAGAAGCAAGGTGGTTACAGGGCTTCAGCTCGATTGTGTCAAGTGTGCACATACTAACGTAGAAGGTAACAGGATAAATATGGAGCAAAATCATGGTCAGGTGGGGAAGGAGCAGGAAAATAAGACCTCTACCTGGCCTGGGTGAAATCTGAATGGACTTACAAGTCAAAAAATCTCAAGAGTGTTGAATCAACACTCACCTCAACACCACCTGCTCATCAAATTAACTTGGGATGAAGCTTTCCTGGCCAGACCTACTGGAGTGGTAAAGACTCCAGGGCTGCCCCCCAGCCACAACTGCTGTGGGCAAGGCTGTGTGGAGCTGGTCAGGGCTGGTTGCTGGTGTGGGGCCTGTCTTTGCTACAGTCCTCTGGATCTTCCAAAGAAAGAAGAGAAAAACCTACAAAACCAAAGAGATCTTTAGCCAGTTCTCAAGGCTATTGGGTGGGAGATGTCTGGTGTTGAAAATTTATGCTTAATTCTGCATTTTAGCCTTTTCTCCTAGATTATTCATGGATCAGAGCTTCACTCTTACTGGTCTGTCAGAATCAGCACCAGTTTCTTTCCAAGCAGACCATTTTGACCCTTTGACAGTAGCTTGTGAGTTTTCTCCTCTCCAGCTACACACAGATGCAGACCATTCTTAAGTTTTATATTGTTCATTATCAAACTGGAAATGCCAATTCCTCTTATCCTGGGAAGGCAGCGTTGGGGTCTGCTGGCCACCGCAAGTAGGGTCACATCCTGCTGCGACCCAGTTCTGATGCTGGCCCTTCAGTCTGCTGAGCTTCAGCAGAACCAGGCACTGGACGCCTTTTTATTTTTCAGCACAAGTCACTTCTGGAGCTGATTCCACATTCCCAAGGACTTTGCCAGAGAGCGGGACAGGAAGAGGAAGGGGAGCTACTGGTGGCTCCAGGTTTGACAGCCTGGAAATCTCCCTGTGTAGGGGGTAGGATGGATCCACTGACAGCAGTGAGGGCTTCCTCAGGAATGCTGCGCTCTCCCGAGCAGCTCCTTTAACTTTTTTTGGTTTCTCACACCCTTCTCGCTGGCTGCAGAGTGACAGAGTTGTTCACACCAAGGGAGATGTGTCAGGAGAGATTATCTGAAACCTGGAATGTCAGATGTTTACTGGGGGAACAAGTGCTGGGGAGAGCACTCAGCCATCAGGGGCTGCTGGGGTGGACACTGCAGTTTGCCTTGAAATCAACAGGAGGTTTTGGGCAGGTATTTTGTAGCTACACCATCAACAGACCAATGGGCTGCATTCATCCCACGTTTCTGCAGTGGACAAAGCAGCAGTTGTTTTTTGCAACTGCGAGCTCTGTTGTAAAAGTGTTACCGGAGTCTTCTCCTCATCTCGGCTGCCACATTCTTCTCAAGCAGATCTTGTAACAAATTCACCCCCAGTTAGCAAATCCACCAGGGTTTTTGTGCCATGGACCCCATTTTCACCACCACGCTGACACTGCCCGGCAGAAGCACTGCTGCAGGGGCTGCCTAGTCTCACACAGGGCTTGTACATACCCTCCACATAGCACTTACACAAATGGCTTGAATGTAGAGAACAGAAGCTAAATTCCCACTGGCTCAGGAAATATTTTATTCTTTATATTTTCATTAAAAAATAAACATAGGAAACAAAACCACAGAACACTTGTGTGATAGAAACAAACGCAGAAGGTCAGAGTGTTGGCTGAAAGTGCATAATTGAGTCATGCTACCACGTCCCTGATCCCACCCCGTCCCCAAGCAAGGAGTCAGCAGTAAGCTCGATGAGCAGCACTACGCAGAGCCCAGGCACTGTGGGGGCCAAACCGACGGCAGAGGAGGAGAGTCTGAACTCCCAGAGATGCAGCGAGGCAGGAGACATGCTGAGGAGAGAGTGCTCCTGTGAGCCAGTGGGGTTCATGGGGCAGGCAGAGGATCGCTAGTGTACAAGGATGTGGAGTTACAAGGTTGGGAAACGAACAGCTGAGAACAGAGGGCAAAATGGAAGTCTGGATGTCACTCCAAAACAGCCCTGGAGCAGCAAAACCCTAGATAAAAGGAAAATAAACACAATGAACATGTCTGAAAGGCTGACGTGGCTGCACTAGACAGAGGGCTGTCCTGGGATGAACTCCAGTCACTCATCACCAAGATCTACGGGGATAGTAGCAATTGTGTCCCTACTTTCAGGGCCTCAGCCTCTGCAAGGTGACCTCCCCACTGGGATGGGGGCAAAGGCACTGCTGCATCACAGCAAGGCTCCAGCTGACAGAAAATGCAGCACTTTACAGTTGGGTCTGTCACGTTTTTTGAAGGAAATGCAATGTGATGAACCCTGAGCCCCCTGATCAGGGCATAAACTCTACAGACCTACTTCTACATCAGGCAATGAGCTTTTCCCCTGCCCTCTGCCCCCTGCAGCCTCAGGCTTTTGGGTCTCAGTAGTTGACAGCTTGAGTCTACGACTCCTTCTGTGTGCAGACCTGTGAGGAACGTGCAGACACAGCTACAGCGCAGGACTCCCTCCACGTGCTCGCTCCGTTTGGCCCTGCGCTGCTGTGCACTTGAGGGGCATGTTTAAACATTCAGTATGTACAAGATCATTTGAAGCTGTAACTTAAGAGCAACTGGATTCACCCTCACACATCCACATGGCTGAGAGCAACTAGAAGACCTGTGTGGTCCTGCAGTGGCTGAAAAGAACACCCAGTTGTATATACATGTCCTTGGAAGCATTCACCAGGCTGGCTGGTGCCAAGGCTGGGGCATCTCTGCTCTGCCGATGGACTCAGCCACAGGAACAGCAAAGAATGCAGCTTCTCCTGACCTACTTTACCACCTTCTCCAGCTTCACACAGAGCCCCTGATTTCAAATGACTGCTGAGATAGAACATTTACGCATATGCTCTAGTCAGAAGCAGCACAGAAAGCTGCTGTCCTGCTGCCTATTTCCACAGCATCCACAACTCTCAGGAACAGTCACTGCAAATCACTTGCGACTCTTCCTCTGGCTGAGACTCTTCAGGATGTTCTTCTTCGTCAGTTCCCTCTGGATCATTTCTCCCGAAGGACGCAGACTCCAGCGTCACAGCGCTGCATCCCCAGGGAGGTCACTACTTCCCAGTTGTCAATGATGGGATCATAGCATTCAATGCTGCTCAGCAGTGAGTTGCCATCGTATCTGTGAGGACAGAAAGTTACAGGTGAGAGATACTGCTGGAGGAAGAGGTTGAGGTGTTCAGAGCTCTTCCTGAGAGGCTGGGCAGCTGCCTACAGCAGGAACAGCCTCAAATAAACCCACTGCAGGAGGCTCCCTTTTGCTGTCAGCTGCTGCTCTCCTGCCCTAGACCATCACACTGGCTATTTAGGTTGGACATGGGCTCTCTCCTCTCTCAAAGCTTGAAATATAAATGCAAGGAGAGGCCACCTGACAGGGCAACGGGCTGCACCACCTCAACTCACTCGTTCTGGCAAACAGACATGCAGGACATCATCCTCTCTAACCAGGGCAGCCGCTTACCCAGCGATTGCGTACAACCGTCCCCGCAGCACGGTGGCCCCCACATAGCAGCGGGGAGTCGTCATGTTTGTTACAGTTGTCCAGGAATCAGTGCGTATATTATAGGCTTCCACAGAAGAGAGATGTGCTGTCCCATCGAACCCACCAACGACATAAATATGGTCATTCAGCAGAGCCACTCCAGCCCCTGGGGAGAGAGAAGGCAGCCCAGTTACACCCATGGGTGATGCCAGCACCACTACGCCCGGGGCTCACTTTTACAAGCCTCAACTAGGTCAGTTCCTCCCTCTTCAGAGAAGATTTTCTTATTCTTTGCCTCCAATACGATAGGTGAAAACCTGCAACTCCAGGAAATGCTGCTGGATCTCTGGCACACCAGACTGAGCAGCACCAGCACCAGCTGGTCACTTTGGCTGAAGGGCCCCCCCAGCCTCCCCAAAAGAGCAGCACCAGGGCTGCTGGCTGGGATTCTGTCCCCACACAGCCAGGTTTCTCTGGTGTTTCCAGCCAGCCCTTGGCTGTAGCAAGGAGAATGACACTGCTCCATGTGAAGCTGGAGAAGGGATTTCTTTGACATTGTTCCTCTGGGAGGTGGGGAAATGACAACGGGTGTCCACGACACGGTCACAGAGGCATAAGTAGTTGAAGCATCTGTCTGAGCAGCTGTTCTCACTTGCCCAGTAAAAGTAATCAGTAATACAGCTGGCCCAACTGGGAATTTATGCCAGTGGAAAATAAACCTCTGCCAGCTCGTTCCTCATCTGCAGCCCTCTCCAGTAAAGCTCCACAGAGCACAGAAAGATACAGCTGCTTTCAGGTGCTCCTGCAACAGCCGCTCCTGTTTCGAGTGGAGTAAACCCTGTCAGGCTGTTACCAACACAACTATTGCACTGATGAACACCCTGAAGGAAATGAGCCAGCTGCCCTGCAGCTCTTGGGCACCAATCTGTTACTTCCACAGAGAGAGTATAAGAGACTTTCTGTTCCACTAAAAGCAACCTCACTTTCACTGTCTGTCCTTGCCGAGAGCATCAAACCAGCTGGGAAGGGGCAGGCTGCCCCCATGGCCTCACTAAGGACTCTGGCTGAGAAGAGACCAGACCAAGGCCTAATCAGAGCAGTTGGGTCTAGCAATGCTACATGGGCATGGTTTCTGAGGGGTGGGCTACCTCCAGACCCTGTCCTAAGAGATGAAGAGAAAGAAAAAGGAGTCAATGTCTATGAATAAAGGCCAGATCCCTTTTATTCCCAGTGTTTCTTAGAATTCAAAGACCCACATGCAGACAGGTCTAGAAAGAGTATCAAAAGAAAGAAGTGAAAGAAGTCGTAGAGTCCAAGGACGGACAGATTAGAACTGACAGCACGATGGAGGTTGAAGTGCAGCTGGTATCTAAGCTACGAGGAGCTTGGGGTGTTAGTACCACAGAACAGCAGCACGAAAACTCAGAGCAAAAAACGTTCTTGGGCACTGCTGTGTTTCAGACCTCAGTGCTCCAGGTCATAGCCCCAAGGAAAGAACCTGGCTTGTCCCTTCTTACTTGTGGCACGGAGAAACCCACTCCATGGGCCAGGGCACTGCTGCCCAAAGCCTCTGAGTCTCGTGGGAAGCCAGCATAGACCTGGGAAATGTTTCTTATAAAAGGCTTTTCCCTTGAACTCTGCTTTTGGCTTTGTCCAAATCAATCTTCTCTGGTGCCTTCAACAGAGCCCTTGGGGAAAGCCATCTCAGCCTAAAGCTTTCTAGAGATCTGGGGACAGGTTTCACTTGTTGTCTCTGACATAGGATGACCCACAGATTTTATCACATCCTTGTCTGTGGGGGTCTTCCTGGACGTGGGAAGCAATGAACTTCTAAATCAAATCCATTCTTGACACATGGGAAATACCTTCCAACCCACACTTAACAGCAATAGCCCTGTCACAGGGGTAAATATTTAAAGCTTGGGGTTTTGGTGAATGCTGTTGCAGGTAAGAGACAGGTAAGAAAGCTTATGTGTTTTCAGAAGAGAGACCAGTTTTAATGGAGTAACCAGCACTTGTCCCTAAACAAGAAAACTGCAGCAGAGAACAAGTGTAAACAATGCTGCCTGGGCTAATTGTAAAGGACGTTTATTGAAAGAACTAGAGAAAAAGCAACTTCAAAAATGGTTTTGAAAGGGGGCCTGTCAGTACAGCAGAACTACTCCATCGAGAGTGACAAAGCTGTGGAGGCACTGAGCATCCTGCCCATCCACAAGCAGCTGAGCAAAGCCCTGGCTGCTTGCTGGCATGGCCATGGAGAGCTGGGGCAGACGGCCCGAGGCACAGCGCAAGAGCAGAGCACCAAGACGAGAGCACACAGGAACTGCACAAGCCCCAACTCACTGGAGGAATGGAGAGCCGAGACAAAGTTACTCCAAAAGTTGTTCTTCTAGATGCCTCTACCAAACCTAAAGCTCAGGGTGCCAAGCAGGAAAGGCAAACTAAGACTTGGTGGGGGGGTAACTGATGCACCATGTTTCGAGTCCTTAGCGTACAACTGTTGCAGCGTGACCCTGCTCTGGCTGCTCTCTGCTGCCCTGAGAGCCGATGCTGAGCACTTCCTAGGGCACAGGAGAAGGAGGGTCTGACAAGTGCTGACTTGGCAAACAGTCCCATTCTCTTGCAGTATGGTCTGTGGTTTGTTCCATGCTAGCTTTTCTCCAAGCCATGCACTGTTCCTAGTTATGGAAGTCACACAAGACTTCCTCTCCCTCTCTGTAACCTGTAGACCCTCACAACATTCTTCTGTACACATCTGAGCATGGAATGGAGACATCAGGCATGTGAAAATTCATCTTTCTCTCAGGGGGCTAAGTCAGCATGTCCTAAAATTATCCCTTCTCAAAGGCAAATCACCCGTTGGGGTGAGCCAGCATCCTGCAGGGCAGCAGGACAAGCCAGCAGTGACTCCTTCTTCACTGCAGTCCAAAACATTTTGACCTCAAGGCACTCTGGGCTCTTACCTGAGCGCTTAGTGGCCATTGGGGTGACATTTGTCCAGTGTCCAGTGTGGGGATCATACCTCTCTACAGAATTCAGTATGTTCAGCCCATCATAGCCACCTGAAACAAAATACAGGAACAAACTGTGGGTCAGACTTCTGAAAAATGTTTTCTGTGTAGAGAGCAGTAACATGCCTGGTTCATCCTCAGTACAGCACTGCACTGCCATCAAAACAGCTTCCAGCATGCTGGGGTGGCAGGACAAGGAGGATCTCTGCAGCTTACAATGCCAGAGCAGATCCAACTCAGAGTGAGCTCTGCCCCAGCCTGCACAGGCTGTGCTGGGAGAGCATCACATCTCCAAACCAGTGCAGCCAGGGGAGCACTGCACTGCCCAGAGCTGCTTCCAAGCCTGTTGATGCCAGTGCTGATGCCAGTGCTGATGGCAGTGCTGCTAAAGCTGATGTTTAGCTTCCAGACCTGGTGCTGGCTCAGGGTCCCCTGGTGGCTGCAGCCACCAGCTGACACTATGATGCTCCACAGCGTGGGCTGGGATGTCTCACAGAGCTCCATCATAAGAGGATACCAAGAAATCTCATCGTGTAGCTTCAGGAAAGGAGCAGTGTCCTGTCATCTGCCTCAGGGGATAGCATGGGAGGAACTTGGGAGAGGGAAATGAGATGCATGAACCACTGTCCAATATCTGTGACTCCCCAGAACAGGCCTGCAACAGATGTGGGTACAGGACTGATGAACCTGCTACGTCGTGACTATCCACATCAAATCTGGAGCATTTCAGCCACTGCCCCTCCCTGCAAACCTCAGCTGGCACTGCTCATCCCCATGCACTTCAGCCATCCCTCAGATGTAGCCTGACTGGGGCCTATTTGCTCCTGACAGTATTTACTGTAATTAAAGGCAGCTCCAGTCTAGGCTATTGTGACGGTAACAGTGAGAAGGGGCTGTGTTCCTTGACAGAGCTGTGCAGTGCCCAACGCACAGAAATAAAATCATCTCTTCTAACCTGGATGTGACATGGTTGGTGCTCCCCACAGACAGCATCTGCACTGCTGTTTCTGGGAAAAGCAAGTGTTGCAGAATGCCTAGAGGCTCCAAGAGCACCTACCGAGGCAGTAGATAACTCCATTAGCTACGACAAGCCCTGCTCCTTCCCGGGCTGTCTGCATGTCTCCCAGCATACTCCACTGATCGATGTTCGGGTCGTATCGTTCCATACTGGTGTGACGTCGGCTTCCATCAAACCCACCGGAAACATAGATCATGTCTGCAAGGTGCAAGGTTAGACACAGGTGGGACTCAGCCAGTCAAGTATCAAGCGTGCACATGGAGCGAGCCTACAACTCGGGACTGCAGAACACAGGAACAACTGCAGATCCTGGCACATTTGGAGCCAAGACAAACCCAGAGTCCTCACTCTACCTCACTGCATTAGCCTGCTCAGGCCCAACAAACTAAACACACATGTGGAAGTCAGACAAGGTGATCCTAGAGGTCCCTTCTGGCCTGGACCATTCTATGATTCTACAATAAACTCCAGATTACCCTTAAATCTGCTTCTTATTGATGGATGAAAGAGAACACGAACACCCCATTTTTTTTCTCATGCTGCAGAACCTACTGAAACACTGCTGTGCCCAAATCCTGCCTGTCACCAGCATCCTGTCAGCACCTCCCTGAAGCCAATGCTTCCAAGGCAGTAAACACACATGGCAAGAGGAAAGAAGATCCAAAGGATATGTCTGGATCATTGAAATCAGTTCCTTATCCTGGATAACCTAATTCATACAATGCTTTCACAAATCTGTTATCTTCAAAGCAGCTACATTTTAAAGAGAATTTTACTTTAGAACAGATTATTAACAATCTAAATTAGTAATATTTAACCAGTATTAATCACAGAATCACAGAGTCTCAGGGACTGGAAAGGACCTTGAAAGATCATCTAGTCCAATCCCCCTGCCGGAGCAGGAATGCTTAGATATTAATTATTAAAAAGATATTATAATATAAACATTGAAGCACATAATATTCATTAGAGTAATTTTAATGGCTAGAGAACTTCCTCTCAGTTCCACACCAACTTTTGCCTCGCTTGCCTGTAACCACTTGTTCTTATTCAATTCATATATTGCCCATTTCCTTCTCATGCCAAGTTAAGTTCATAGAGAACAATCATATCCCCTTGTGGCCTTTGCTTTGCCAGCATAAGCAAGCTGAAGCGTTCTGGTTTGCTCAGTGATCTTCTTCTTCAAGTCTGTCCTAAGAATCCTTCTCTGCACAGGCTCCGTTTCAGCCTTTCCCCAGTGCTGGGCAGTTATTGCTGTTCTTGGTGCCTGTGCTCAGTGATACACAACACCTTCACCCCCTCGAGAGCTTCCCACTCCATAATCCCTCAGGGTTCCTTTCCCTCAACACACAGACACGTGCCATAGGAATGAAGCGGAGGCAGAGCTCCTCTCAGGATACGTGGGCAAATTTTCCATTTCTACATCCAAATGATGAGGAGCCAGAGTTTCAGACTCCTGTCCTCCCTCGGCACCATCCCACTCTGCACACACCAGCTCAGGGCACTTCAGCACAACAACCGAACTGTTCTGTGCTGTCACAGAGTGACAGGGCCTACCTCCCAGGGTCGTGGCTCCTGCCAGCCCTCGCCGTACGTTCATTGGCGCCACTGAGTACCAAATGCCATCCTCATCTGATGTATAATCCAAACACTCCACCGAGCTGAGACGAGAGCGACCGTCGTACCCCCCGATCACATATATCCGGTCGTGCAGGGACACTGTGGCAACATAGCGCCTCTTACGGGTGATGCTCTAAACCAGTGAAAATAATAAGAAAAGGAATAAAAGGAAGTAACTCAGATGCACAGAGACTGGACTGCTGCTCTTCCATCCCCTTTTGCTGCTTTTGGATAACGGCCCATTACTGCAGAGGCAAACAGCACTATGGATTTAAAGGATACGGGCCTGGCTAAAACACCTCATGACTGTATCTGCCTTCCTCTGCCTCTGCCATGTTCTATTCTCAGGGCCAGGTCTCTTTGCACTGAAATATTTTGTATTAAATGTAATTTATCTGATGGTGCTACTGAATCTTTGATGCATCTTGGAGGTTTCTGTGCCCTCCCACTGGCTCCCTGCAGAGACTGTTAATAGGAAAAGTTGGAGACTTGGATGAGTCTTTGTTGAAAATACCTGAGGCTTTTAGCATCCAAGGAAAGAACAGAATTTTGGGACATTAGATGATACAGGTACTTCTGTGATGATTGGCAATATTAAAGAGGCAATTCTCCACCATTTCACACAGATACAGGTGATTTTAAATTTGGGTAGAAATAATCCTCAGTGCAGGAATTCTCTCTCCCTTACTGTCTCCTGTTATGCTCAGAAACAATGAAACCAGAGAGATTGTGCAGCCTGCCTGAGAGCAGGACTAATTATACTAATCCTATTGACATTTCAGTTACCATCACTAACCTTAAAGCTTAACACCTCTTCAATAAGAAACATGAGAGCTCTCACTCCCACAACAAAGATGTGGGTCTCTGCAGGCTCATCTGATGAGAAATATGACAAGCACCTCTTATACAAAGCTTACTTAGCAAATCTGCAAACGTGAAGTGGTTTCAGTATTCACTATGTAAAACTCAGCAACTATAAAGAATTTGTATTGGAAATTTTAAGCAGAACACAAAGGACAGCCCAAAGAGGAACGTTACACAGCTGACACTATAGGATCAGCGTTTGGTCACGGCCTGTTCAACCCAGTAGTGGTCAAAAATGCTCCCTTACTGGCAAGAAACTCCACTCCTGAGTTTTTGGGTCGTATTTCTCCACAACATCAATAGGTGACTGCTGGCTGCCAAAACCGCCAATCACAAGCAGGACTTCATTAGCTCCTAGAGCAAAGAGGGAGAGCAAAGTCAAGTCAATCCCTTCACAACCAAAGAGTCACCTCAGGGCAATCACCTGAAGAAACACTGAGCCTTCCTTAGGGCAACAAGCAGCCTCTGAACCTCTGTTTTGATTGCTGCTCTGAAGCCAGCACCTGACCCGGGTGGGAGCCACCCAGGGTCCCTCTGTCCTCACCAGGAGGAAGAAAGGGAAGCTCTGCCCGGGTGGGTGAGCAGGGTGAGCTAAGGTGGTAGGAGCTGTCTGCCTGTTCCTCCTAGTGGGACTCTGAGAAGACAGCTAGGCTAAGTTGGCTTGATAGTATCTCCTTTTGTATTCTTTCCTCATTTTTTTCCCAAACCTCATACCACCCCATGAAAGCTGAAGGAGGATGGCTGCTTCGCTGCAGCCTCCTCACAAAACAGGGCCTTCTCCCTTCATTTACAAATGGCATCCAGACCAGATGACACCTTTGCTTGCCATTTCACTGAGAAACAAGTGAAAAATTAATGAAATATTTGCAGAGAAACTGTCTCTCAAATCTTACGTATTTTATTTCAAGGTTGCTTTCCCTCTACTTTCTTTTCTCTGAGACTGTCCCCCAATTTTTCTCATTTTCTCCTGGAGAGTTAAATAAGACTTGTGACCTGGAGAGTATTAACTTCCCTTGTAATGACTGCCTTAGTGGTAGGTTTCTACTATAGTTTTCAAAAAAGATGAGCATCCCCTGAACCACAGAATCTTCATGGTTGGAAGGGACCTCTGAGATCATCGAGTCCAACCATAATCCTTTGGGCCCTTTCTACAACAGGAAGTTTTATGAGAGTTTAGAATTGTCCAGCTTTTCACTGCAGAAGGACCAAACACTGAACACTGAAGATTTAACAAGACACTGTCTGTCACAAAGCAAAACAGCTTCCAGATGAAAGAGAATCATAGAAAAGATAACCAGGAAGGAATCACAAAAGAGCTCTCCGAGAACAACTTGGAAAGCTTCTTGTACAGTAGGACAGCTAAAAGTGCAAGCATTTCAGTCTATCCCACAGAAAATGAATGCACAACTTAATCACAGTTGGTAAGTGTAACAGGGTCAGAGCATTGCTGACAGCAGGCAGCATCGAATCCCTTAAAACAGGTAGGGCTGAATCCAAAAGATGAACCTTACCAATCAGGTGCACAGCTTTTGCCTGTATAAATAACCCATAAAACAGTTTTGTTATATCTCCTTTTTCAGGTGAGGCACTTCAACTAAGAACAAAATGAAACGTGTCTCTCTAAAATGACAGTTTGAGATGAGCTGCATGTCACTGAGACCCATGTTGGATGAGAAAAACAGGAGCCATCTGTGGCCCAGACTATGTTGGAGCTCAAACCACATCGCAACAACATTCTAATGGATGTTCCTCTCTGACAAACCTAATTTACCCTCCTGCTTTAGTGGATAAACTCTGTTCTGTCCCTTAAAACAGTGTCAATAACAGGAAATGGCCATGAAGGGTTTTTCAGGGCCCCTCCTCACCGCACAAGCAGTGGCACCAGGGAACACGCAGCAGGGTTTGCTTGCAGGAGGAGCAACCAGTGCTGGCACCGATGGCAGTGCCCTGTGAGTGTGCCCAGGGTAAGGGCATGTCAGAGACAGGCAGAGAGAGAGTCTGAAGATGAGAGAAGGTGAGGAATGGCCACAGTCATGAAGAAGCCGGTACAATACTTTTCCTCCTTCTGTAGATCATTCCTACTGTTTATGTTGCTCTCAAGTGCTTACAGCCCTAAGTCAAGCATTTTCTCAAGAATTCAGTGACTGCTTGGCAGGAGAAATCATGATTTGATGACACCAAACTGAGTGGGGACGTGGATACTTCAGAAGGGACAGCCACCCTGCAGGAAGACCGAGATAGGCCAGAAGAGTGGGCTAACAAGCACCATGGAAAGTTCAACTAGGACAAACATAAGGTCTTGCACCTGGGAAAGCATAACCCAGGAGTGCAGCACAGGCTGGGGATCTACCCAGCTGGGGAGCAGGTCTGTCACAAGGGACCTGGGAGTCCTGGTGGACAACAAGTGCAATGCGAGCGACCAGTGTGATGCTGCGGCAAAGAAACCCAGTGGGATGCTGGGCTGCATCAACAAGCATCAACATCCCACTCTACTCAGCGCTGGTCAGGCCATACCTGGAATATGGTGTTCAGTTTTGGTCCCTGTTATGCAAAAAAGCTGTGGGCAGGCTGGAGAGGGTCCAGAGAAGGGTGGCAAAGATGATCAAAGGACTGGGAAGCTGCAGTATGAGAAAAGGCTGAGAGACACGAGTTTGTTCAGCCTTGAGAAAAGACTCCGGGGAAGAACTTATCACCATGTTCTAGTATTTAAAGGGTGGCTACAAAGATGGAGACTCCATTTTTACATGGAATCACATGGAAAAGATGAGGGGTGATGGGTACAAGTTACTCCTGGGAGATTCCAAGTGGGCACAAGAAGAAAATTTTTGACAACGAGAACAACCAGCTGTTGGAACGATGTCCCCAGGAAAGTGGTGGATTCCCTAACATTAGACACTTAAAATTCAGCTGGACAGGGTGTTGGGCCATCTTGTCTAGACTGCGCTTTTGCCAAGAAAGGTTGGACCAGATGGTCCTTGAGGTCCCTTCCAGCCTGGGATTTATTTGCCTTAGCAAGAGGATGGGGATGAAAAAAAGAAAAAAATGTACCCCTGAAAGGACAGAGGGACCTCTCTATCTCCCTCCTTGTGCTTCTCCCTCTGAGATTCCCCGTTGAAAACTCATGCTCAGTGCAACACAGCTGTCTCTTACATTGCAGCTCTTTTTGTTTCTGACACTGACACCTGCCTTTTTGGACAGGAAGAAACTCTTTCCACACTTCTTGGACAGCTGCAAACTTGAGACAAACATAACTCAAGGTACCAGGAACTCAGGAAACTGATTCTGTGGTTATAGCAGAGGCTTGGGATTAAGGGCAACCAACTAGTGCCCATGGTGCCACTAAGGAATTGTGCTCTGAAAAAAATGTACCTGTGTCTCTTGCTCCAGTCACCTTTCTGTACCACAGGGGGACTGTGGACTGAAAAGTTACTGCTGTGAAGCACTTCAGTGCGATTAGAAAGCACTAGACATGGTGTATAACACAATACCTGCCAATGCCCCAGACCTCCTCAGTGTCCTCTCCTCTGCTGCTCACCTAGACGTGCTCTTGTCCTTGGTCCTTGCATCTGACTCCGGAGCTCGGGCCGCAGATGAAATTTCTTTGCTTCATCTACGAGGTCTCTGCACTGCAGGCTGCATCGTATAAAAGGCTGGGGAAAAACATGAGTCATTGGTACATGCAATGTATTTTAAGATCCCTCATAAGAACTCTCCTAAAGCCAACTCTCATCAGTTCAGACAGCGTTAAAATGACTTGTGTGCAGGCTGTGGCATGGTGTACATTAGGAAATGCAAAGTCAACTTTGGACTGCAGCGAGATGGTTCTCACTGCTATGGCTCAGTTCTCACACAAAGTCTGTCACTGCAGGTTCTATAATGACACATCTATATTGCAAAACAAAGGAAAAGCCATTTCTGCTACATTTAAGCCAACAGAAGTATGTCTGAGAAGGGAAACCCTAAGTCAAACTACACATTAAATCAGTTTGGCTGGAAGTGCCCTATGTAACTCTCAGCATGCGTCTGCCATCAAAGAAACAAGGAGCACAACAAGCAAAGCAGTTTAGCTGGATCCATTACTGATCCTATGCAATCGGGATGTGGAGCTGGCAAGAGACTGTGGGTCTTCTTTAGAAGAAGCAGAGGGCACTGCAGCCCAAGGACAACCTCATCTCCTCCTTGCATAATGCCCCTCCCTGGCTGAGGGCTCCCTGGGCCAACCTCCCCTGAATGATCAGTGTTCAGTCTCCATTGGCTGGTTGGGGCTATGTGCTGCTGCAGTAAGTTACGATTTTTACAAGTTCTTGAAGAAGGCCAGGGTATTCAGAGCAGACAATGTCACACAGGGCCAACACTCTACTTGCTGCCTTGAAATGACGACGTCCCACTGTCATGTGTCACGTCCACATCGGAGAGGTCATTCTGTGCAGTAAGAGAGCTGAGACCCTGTATACACACTGCCTTAGGCTGGTTTTGGGACAGATCTAATTGTTTTGGTGCCAGTCCCTTTCATATTACCTTCAAATTTAATTTCACATGGACCATTAAAGATTTGACTAAATATATTTTAGCTCTGGCACAACTTAACTGTCTGTTGGCTACCTTTATTTAAGAACAACCGTAAAAGGCAGCTGTATCACATTAGAGATGTGTGCTGCTACATCAACCATTTCTGTGTGGAGAGGACTGTTGCTCGACATTCAGCACCCACCAGGTGACAAGGGCTGGAACCACTGATCACCTCACCACCATCAAACCAGAACGCTGCTTTGAACTTCCTTGTGCCTTCCTGCCAAACCTTGCACAAGGTCAGCATCGCTTCCTGTTTGGAAATGAACTTCCATTGCAAAAGTTTAATTATTTCTTAACATCATCTGCATTTTGGTTTGCCTCTGCAATGCCCCAGCCACACAAAGCAGCAGCATTGGACACAGCTCTGACTCGAATGTTCGCCTTGGACCTACACAGCTGCTGGCCTCATTCAAAGGGACATGTTTGCCACCTGCACCTTGAACAAATTTTGAGGAGGCATATCCTGCCTGGGATTGTACACCAACAGCCACTGGCCTAGAGGAGAGACCTGCTACTGCTTATGAACAGAAGGCAGGAAGCATTTGTTAGAAAACTGTACCAGATTACAACAGAAAGGTGCTATGTCTATCAGAAAACAACTGGATAATTGCACTGGACAGGAGGGTGCTGTAGCTGCTGGCACAGCAAATGATGTCTGACAAAATCAGCGGGTGCTACAGCTGAACGGGGACAACTCCATACAGTCAGCATCAAACAGCCTCAGCAGAGAGAGCAGCTATTAATGTGGCCTGTTAGGACAGCAGGCCTCTAACTGGGGACAGGGCAACCACACACTGGCTGCCAGCTGTTCCGTGCCCATGGACCCCGCTGCCGATACCTCGGTGTCGATGACGTCTGTGATGTAGCGGGGGGTGAGAAGCGGCATGCGCACGTACTGCAGCAGCTCTGGCAGCGAGGCTTCCCGCTCCTTTTTCGAGTGCTTCACCCAGTTTATAACAGCCTCAAAAACCGGCTCTTCAGAGTCCACCTGGAAAGAGGAGGCACACACTGATCAGACTGTGGGACAGTATTTCTGCGGAACAGACAGCTTCCAGGCTGCTGACACTGCTCACAGCTAGCAAGGGAGCAGGACATTTCAAGTGAGAGTCCATGATGGAAATTCCCATCAGCTGTATTTACAAGCATTATGAAATTTCCTCATTTTATTTTCCTTAGAACTGCATTTATTTTTTTCTTTACAGCTAAGATCAACAACTGCCAGAAAAGCCAGCCTTATAGTTTGCAGCAGAGCCAGGCACTGGGAGACCCCGCTCGCAAGGGAGCCCAGTGACAGGCAGGGACTCACAGGGCAGTGCCCCAACTTCTCAGCGGAGCAGGAGTTACCATCCTGCAAAATGCAAAGTACCATCATTAATATGATCCGAATCACATTCTTTTTTATGTCTAACCCCTTGCACTGCCCCTTTAGCACTCAAGCCATATCAGATATGTTTTTTTTAACTTCAATCCACATTTAAGGAACTATAAAAAATTTGATTTCAGAGTGCAGAACCTTAGGGTGCAAACGGTACTGTTCTGAGTATTTTACTTCTCTCTCCACCTAGGACCAGCACATGCTGGTGTTTACACCACTTCTAGAGATTACTGACTAAACCATCTAAATTTGAAACTTCTAGAGAACCTCAAGTCCTTTAGACAGCTTTACAAATACAGCAGCTCCAGTGCACACAAAGCACAGCCAGGCAAATTCAGCTGTGATTACCAGAAGTGAAGGAATTGTAAAAAGCCCTATTATATATTATTTGTGCTTGGTTTTCTTTTTTGCACATCTTCCGATGACCCAGTGCAAATCAGACGTGAATTTGTTATCATGAGGTCTGTTAACTGTTATTAAATATGAAGATAAAAGGAGATACTGCAATGAGAGGACTGAACCTTCTCACCGATACATAACTGGTCCACCCTGAAGTTCAGTTTGAAGCTGTCTGTTGCAGAATGTTCTGAAGCAGGGAGCCACAGAGGTTAATTCCATAAGGCAGTTCTTCCAAGCCATTGATTTATACTTGTTACAGTGCAATTTAAAATGGCCTCTTTCTATTTGGATTCCAGGGTGTGGGAAAGTAAGGGAAGATGGCTACAGAGGACTGTAAACACGCTCAAGTGACTGGCATGTGGAGTGCTGGAAAACACATATATATGTCAATTGTTGTCTTGCTTTGTGTGCTCAACCAGTAGAACATCTGCACTTGGGTAACGGAGGCCTGGGACGGACTCGGGAGCACCCGAGGGAACATGCCCGAGATCCTTACCCCGCTGTTGAAGAGCAGAAAAGACTGAAGAGCAGACTCCTTGAAAGACAGGCCAGAACAGACAGCGTGAGTGCTCTCACTGCCTTGCTCACAAGGACTCTCTTGATCACGAGGACTCTCTCGCCCCGCGGTGCCTGTGTCCCCTGCTTGCCTGCTCTGCCCATGTGCAGCTTCAGAGATTCCCCAGTCCATGAGGTATTGGGATTAAATTTGTGCTTTGCCTTTAATCTGTGTTTTTGTGGTTGTTCCTGCCTCCTCCTGCATCATCTCACACACAGGGAAAGGCCAATTAAAGCTTGCAGAAGGAGAGCGCAGAGTACTTTATTGTTTCCAATTTTCCCCACCTCCTCTTTAAATGCAATAATCCCACATTGTTTTATTCCCTCCTGAAGTGATTGTCCTCTGACACATTTAACAGTTTTGGTGTTCACAAAATCATTTATTTTCTGATAAACAGAAATAGATATATAGATAAACACTAAACTACAAATAGACACTAAATACAGCATCATGGTGAGCACCTGCCACTATAATTCTGGAGCTGCCAGGAGATTTTCCAAAGGTGCTCCTTCAGTGCCCTCTGACACAGCACATCACCCTGCGCTGGGGCACAGTGCTGGATTTGCCCCCTTCCCCTTCTCAAGGTAGTGTGAGTTCACACCTCTCTGAGTGTCTGCAGGGCCCAAATCAGCCCTTCCAATCCACAGTGAATTCTACTTCACTTGTCTGGATCATCGATGAGTGTGGCTGGGTCATTCCCAAGTTCCTCCTTGCTGTCCAGAAGCGTTATGTCACTACTTACACATCAGCTCAAACCCTCACAGCATTAAAGGTGCAGGCTTTTAAACCCCAAACACACTCAGCCTTTCTCCACTGCTGATTTCGGGCTGTGCCAGGGACTTTCACTGCTACCTCACATGCTCTTTGTTGAGCAGACTTACTAATGAGAGGATGGCAGCTTGGCTGAAGGCCACTTTCAAGGCATGCATGAAGAATTCTCCTCTGGATATCCCTGTATTGGCTTTTCAGGAATTCCACCAGAGGTATTGCTTACATCGATTTGCTTCTAAGAGTTCATGTTACTGTGAACTCTAACAGTGATTGCTTCAATCTCTTATTTTAGAACAGAAGCAAACATCAACTCTTGACAAAGTCCATCTCGATAAAGAAAACCCCAAGTCCTCTTCCCATTACCAAGGAACGTTCAACTTCAATTCTCAAGAACACACATACTCATAGAAAATTTGGAACAAAGTATTTGACAGGTTTCAGCCAAATAATAAATCCTCCAGAAACCAACCTTAAGGGTTACTTAAGTCTCCCTGAAGAGTCAGACTACCCTGCACCATCACACATCCTGCTGCTTGCAAAAGCATAGGACACCCAAATGCCTGGGATAACACATGCACCCCTTATGCTGCTGAGCAGCATGCAAAGGTCTACAAATAGAAGTTAAAGACTTGAGGGTATTTCTGAAATGTAGGCGCTGAGACAACATGTCTTTGTAACCTCTGAAAGCTCCTCTGGGGAAAGGAGGAGACAAGGGAACAAGAATTCTGCAGAGGTAACAAACTGCAATTGCCTTACTTACAGGAAATGCCTGTGCAACAACAAATTCTTACATAAAAGTTATATGTTACTGATCAATTTCAGATTACATGGCTAAAAAATTAGAATAAGCTTCTTGGAAATTAAATTTCAAATTCAGGAACTGTGTGAGAAGTCCACCCTAGAAGTATGGACTAATTTCTGACTGGTTTCAACTTCAATGCTTGCACAGTAACGGTACTTTCAGGTTTTACCTGAATTTCATCACACTTGATGAGCTTTTCAACCTCTTCTTGATTTAAGAGGATAAACTCTTCATGCTGAACCACCTCTGGAAAATGTTTCTGGCTGAAGACCTCTGCAGCTTGCATTAGATCAACACAATTGTGTGTCTCAGCAAAATCCCGAATGCCCAAACAATTTGATGGATCCAGCTGGCTTTCTAGAAACTCACAGCAAGCTTGTTTCACACCTACGGAAAATTGGAGGGGTGAATGAGCACTACATGCTTACTGTCAATGCACTGCTTTGGAAAGGGCTTCAGAAAAAGTTCTGAACAACAAAAAAAAATCCAACTCAAATAACAAGCCTAAGAATACTACAGAAACACACACATGCAAATATTTCTTTGGAGGGATGCGAAAACACTAAGCAGCAGGCCATGTGTTTGGGCTGTTCTGATCTCTGCCTATTCTATTTAAACACAAAAGTTAAATAAATCTGATACTTGGAAAAGACTCAAATGTGAATTGTACTCAGCTTCACAGATTATAAACAAAAAAAATCTATATGGCTACCAGATTTCTAGGTTTTCTCCAATATCTTTTTTGGTAGTTACCTGGGATTTGGGGTAACTGCCTGGGTTAGCTCCACAGGTGCATGTACAATGACATCAGCCAGTTTGTTATGACCCAGACATGCCTTGTTGGCAGGTCCAATGACATCAAGGATTTGCTTGTACGTTGACTGAGCTGTAACACTTATGTGCTATACAGCCCACAACACCTCCTGGGAATTCTCATGCAGAAATACAGTAGCCCAAAGCATGGAACAATAACCTGTTTTATCATCTTTTTTCCACTCAAGTCAGTTCCTCTACCAATGAGATCACAACACACAAGACAACAGAAGTTTGACTTAAGTACTTATAAAATATCATGACTCCCACAATCTGTCTTCCATTCACAGAAGGTCAGACAAATCACATCTCTGAACAGCAGAGATTGTGCAGTTTGTGCTGACACGTGGCAATTACCTTTCAGCTGAAGCAGACATGCTGCTGGGAGCAATTCCTGGACATTTTCTACTGTCACGTGAACAGTTTCTGTATATACAAAGTCTAGCAGGATTTCCATGGTGGAAGCTGTCAGTCCCTGGATATCTACATACGGCTTATCTTTCTCCGAGAGCTGCAAGTTAGAAGGGAGAAAAGGGTTATTTTTCAGTAATGAGACTGAAAAGCCAACAATACTCAGCGGTTTTTAACAATGTGATTTGCCAGAGAGGTTTCAGCAGAGATTTGTCCTTTCTCTTCTTGTGCTCACTACAAGAATAAGGGGAAGGAGGGAATTTCCCCACAGAATTCACTTAGAAGGTGAGTAAAAGAGACAAAGTTCATTGTGGATCACGTTGACAGCAAAACTGCATTGTAGAATGAGCAAACTGAGATTAGAGATAGTAGAAATTGCATGTATCATTTGTGTGGCAACCAAATTCCCTGCTCCATGCGTTAAATCCCAGCTTTACTACAACAAACACTCCAGGGGGATTCTTCCCTGAGCTGGATGTGTACAACACGTTGCAGTTTACACAAAATGGTTTGGGTTGGAAGGGACCTCAAAGCCCCTGGGCAGGGACATCTCCCACCACATCAGGTGGCTCCAAACCCCCTCCAACCTGGCCTTGAACCCCTCCAGGGATGGGGCAGCCACAGCTTCTCTGGGGAACCGGGGCCAGGCTCTCACCACCCTCACCCCAAAGAACTTCTTCCCCACACCTCAGCTCCATCTCCCCTCTTTCAGGGTCAAACCCTTCCCCCTCCTCCTTGGGCTCCCCTCCCTCACCAAGGGTCCCTCCCCAGCTTTCCTGGAGCCCCTGGAGGGACTGGAAGGGGCTCCAAGATCTCCCCAGAGCCTTCTCCAGGAAACCCCCCCACAACTCTCTCAGCCTGTCCTCCCAGCAGAGGGGCTCCAGCCCTCCCAGCAGCTCTGTGGCCTCTTCTGGCCCCACTCCAACAGCTCCATGTCCTTCTGATGTTGGTGCCCCCAGAGCTGGAGCCAGCACTGGGGGTGGTGTCTCCCCAGAGCGGAGCAGAGGGGCAGAATCCCCCCCTCACCCTGCTGGCCACACTGCTGGGGATGCAGCCCAGGGTGCGGGGGGAGAGGGGGGGTTCTGAGCTGCTGGTGCACGTTGCTGGCTCATGGCCAGCTTTTCATCAACCAACACCCCCATATCCTTCTGGCAGGGCTGCTCTCCATCCATTCTCCGCCCAGCCTGGATTTGTCCTTGGGCCTGCCTCACCTCAACATTCCACTGTAAAACCAAACCAAATAAAAATAGTTCCTTACTGTTCAATTCTGGATCCATTCTGCAAGTTTATGGGGAAGGGCCCCAAAAAGAATGACTATAGGCCAGGAAGTTCAGAGTTAAAAGGTTACATGTAGGTTTAGCTTAAATACTTGAAAGTAAAATGATACTACATACAGTGATGGTACTTACACAACCCTGGCTTTGTCCTCTGACTATTTTATCACCTCTAAGATACGAGATTTTGGAATAATTATTTTTTCCAAGGAATGTTACCCTCTCAACACTCAATGTTTTGCAAGAGTAAATTCCACGAATACACACGATTTGCACCCCTATAGGTATAAAACTGAGATTATATTTGACAAAGCTGACGCTTCATAGTTCAACACATCCATCACAAAGCTGCTGGCACAGCATCTGATGATTCAGGAACAATGGATTAGCGGGTGGACTCACTAATCACACCCCATACATAGCTGCACACTCTTGTCAGCATGCAGGGATCTCAACAGAAGGATGTCTCCATGCAGTATGCTGCAAACACAGCTCTTTCCCCCCCAGGCTTTTGAAGAAGCAGCATCAGTGCAAACACGATTCAGATAAAAGCCCTTGACTCTTCTTGCCAAGAATGAGACTGAAGTTGGTTACTGACAGGTTGAGCAGAGACTCAGCGAACAGAAAGCAGGCTCAAAGCATGATCACTTGACTTAGAATCTGCCACAGCTGGGGAGAAAGGAGATGATACAGAAGTAGAGAAACTAAGAGCAGTCAAGGATAATCCTACAGAGGCATTGGATGACACAGCAGTAGAGGGAAGAAAAGTCACTGCTGAGACTGAACCATTTCTATGATGCAGAGAGATACACTTCACAGTAAAGAAAGAAGCACAGGAGGTCATGGTGAAACTTGAAGGACTCTGAGGGAAGAGGCCCTTCAAGTTTGTTGACACAGTGAATTAACTTTATGGCATCCAGAGTGGGAAAGGAACAGCACATTATCTTGTCTGCCTGCTGTATGACAGGCCATGCATGGCATGTAGAAGCTAAAATAAGTTCCTAACTTGGGCTAGAGAAAACATTCCCAAAACAAGACTAAGCTGTTTGGTAAAACAGATAAAGGACACAGATGTCAACAAAGGTCAGAACCAATCAGACAAGATATTCATATGATACCAACAAACAAATAGAGATGTAGGCCTTACATACTTAAAAGAAAGAGGATAAGAAGTAACAAACATCTATTGACAGGAGGTTACAAGGGGACCAGATCTCCTGGGAATGGATTACACTGCTCAGGCAGAAGCTGTAGACATCTGTTCTTCACAGATCGGCCTGGAGCTGGTAAAGAAGCTCCTGTCCCTACAACCAATAATCAGCCATGCACATACTCGCTTTATACTGCTGCCCAAAACACAAAACTATAGAGATGAGCACCTCCTGCTTCCCTCCTACTTCTGCTGCACCCCACCACTTGGTTGTTACTTAGTTCACACTTTACTGGCATGTTAAGATTGCTTGGAAGGAAGAAAATATTTCAAGTACCTTCAAACAATATATGCGATGTGGAATACCTTGGGATCTCAGCATCATACCTTAAAGAAGGATCTCAGAGTGGAGACAACTTGACTGTGAACATCCCATGGAGACCGAGCTGTAGCCCCAGCCTGTGCACGCCGTGTTATTGCATATGGTGCTTGGTGCTGTGCTGTTGGGACATAGTCCCTCTTTTATCAATATGGCCACATATTTGGACTCAGAAGCAATGCAAAATTAGTCAATGCTAATCAAACACAGCAGCTTTCCTTTCACAGGTGTTTAGTGGCATGAGACATGTCTCTGCATCTCTGCTGTTAGAATTTCAATACAGTTTCCTCCTTTGTTGTTCAGTATCAGAGTTCTGCTAACTCTGTAAGGGATTGACACTACCTAATACAAGCACATTTCTAACATGTCATAAAAAGTATTCGGCAGTACTGATCCAGAAATCAACCGGAGTATCCAGGAAAACACATTCCCAAGGTTAAGGAGAATCACTTGGGAGCCATTGGGAGATTTACCCCAGGATGTTTAAGATGCCTCTTCACTACTGCAGATACACAAAAGTATATTGTAATAAAGTCCTCCAATTTCTTCTCACCTCTAGGGGACAAGAAATACTGGCTTGACACATATGTGGCTCACTGCATTCTGGAAGGCGGTCACAGTACAGTGAAGATGACCATGTAAGAGCCTGGAAACAGACACTGTTTATTTTCAGAATAAGAAGAATACTTCTACATGTTCTAGGGTAAAAACACCCTTCCATTTCTAGAACATACCCTCAAAGAGAAGGCAGACTAGTTTCCTTCTAAGGTGGATACAATGATTAGCTCTTAACAATCCCAAGTTATACTAACTTGGCCAAACAAAGACAGAAATGCCAGTGCAAAACGAGGATCAAAGGGAGCATTTGCTAAAACTGCTCTTAGATTTCACTACAAGGAAGAACCCTGCAGCTAAAACTGATGGCCGTTCCAGTTTTCCTGCACTACTCAGTACATGTGCAGAGAAATGTGTTGTCAAGAGCCAGGGGTTGAACAGGTAATGAGTGGCTTCTCCTTATTCTGGAAAACGGGAACAGAAAATGGGGAAAAATCAATACTATGTAAGACTGAGAACTTTTTAAAGTAAATAAAGTCAGAAGTGAAAGAAGGAAGGAAACTAGAGACACAGGGATTGACAAACGCAGTTCTTATGATGATGATCTGTGATGACAGTCTCAGTGCCACACCAGCCACACACAGATGTAACATCACAAATGACACCACCGTGTATGTGCCATAACCCAGGGATCAGTTCTGAATGAAGCCCTGCAGAGCAAGTCTGACAGCAGCCACGCACTACAACAAGCCAAGCAGTCCCCAGATTCGCAGGAGGCGAGAGAGGAAAGGCAAAGGAGCCCTTGCAGAGACTGTTAGTCCATGACACAACCCGGCATTTTGAGCTCCCTCAAGTTACAGCCACAGCCAAAACACGCTGCATCCACAAGTCTCTGGAGAGCAAACACATGCTCTCCCTTCACACTCATCAACAGACTTGTCACTGACACAGAGAGGAAGCAGGTCCACTTTGAAGCTTTACCAAGCTGTCGTTTCCTGGAAAGAACGCTCTCCCACAAACACTCAGTAATCACGTGTGCCACTTGGCAGGTTTGTCATTTTGGGGTTTCCATAAGAAAAAGCAAATCTGGAAGAAATACAAACGAAGCAAAAGAAGTACAAGTCTTAAAGCAGTGACAATTTGGGAGCATGAGAGATCCAGTAGCCACGCCCACTGGGCACTGGATGCACTTTTTTTTTCTAGGAAGAATTACATCTATGAATTAAGGTCACTACAAGGTTACAGTTAAAACGAGAATATAAAGAAGAAAGGACAGACAATCTCAGCTTAGATGCAAGGTAGATGCAGCCTTTGTCAGCAGCCACAAAGAATGTTCTGCAGCACACAGAGCGATCAGATCTCCATAGACTGACTCAATGAAGTCCAGGAAGTCAAAGCATTGATGGGAACGCAGACAGGAACACAAAGAAGCAGACAGTTTGCTGTAGTGCTGTGCACCGTGAAGCTATTGGGAAACTTCATCCTCCAGGGACTGAATTTGCTTTGTGTATTTTTTCTATTTACATTTCCTTTGTGCAGAAAAAGCATAAACGTGACAAGTTTAGAAATTCCATGAATACACAGACAGAAAATATATTGGTATGTGGTCAGTCCACGTATGTCTATTTTTGGTTGCATTGCAAAGGACTGTGAAAACTAAGACACCTGCACACCCAAGACAGCAGGCACACAGACAGCTCTGCCAACAGTGCTTAGTGTGGGATAAAACAAAGCCCAAAATTATTCTCTCCTGCAATGACTACTGTGCTATCAGGGACAACTTTACCACCTTGAGCTACTTTGTATTTTTTCTCCCTAATGGGAAGCTGCTACGATAAGGAAAGCACCTTTTGTAAGAAAAAGCCACAAAGACTGATTCAAACATACACAACACAAAGCCAGGAAAACATCTCATATTTAACAATATGAGCGAGTGCTCGCTTTAGCTCAAATATAACCTTTCAGTGATTTAGGAAAACCAGCATGCAGGTATTCTGAGTCAATACAGTAAGTTCTGTGAGAGCAAAGGTGCTCAGCAGCAGGGGCTGATGCGCCCCCAGCCCAGCGTCAGAGGTTACATCCTACGTGAGAGCAACAGCCAACCCAGCACATACCAGCTGATTAGCCAGTGCGCAACAGAGACTGGAACACGAGTTAAAAAACCTCCATTTCAGTTCTAAAGGGCTGCCTTAATTCACCACACGGTGACACACACCACAGCTCACACAGCTCTGCGTTAGGCTAGTATCCTAACCAGTGAGAAAAATGCCCAGCAGCATGAAGACCATAAACCACTACTAGAAAAATCTGTAAATGTATCAGAGCCTTCCTGTTTGCCAGCACAGCCTGGCAGCTCTCTGGTGCACAGGTTGGTCATGCAGCTGACAATGATTCAAACCACAGTCCCAACTGCAAACCTCCAATTCCCACCATCCACGACAAATGGTCTCCAAGAGAAGACACAGAATCACCGTAAGGGTATCCAGGGCCACCAGGAGAGGATCCAGAGGGCTCCAAACCCACCACGAGCGGACCCTGGGCAAATACAAGGGGCTCCAGAGAGACCCAAAGCCACCATGGGGGGGATTCAGACCCACCATGGGGAGACCTAGGGCAACCACGAGGGGATTTGGGGCAACCATGGGGGGTGCTGCCACAGTGGGATCCAGGACCACCACGAAGGGACCCAGGGATGCTGTCAGGGGATGCAGCCCAGCAGCTGAGCAGCTTGACAGAGAGCAGCCCAAGCATTGGGCGACCCTGCCTCCTCCACCCACAGAGGACCCAGGCCCAGCAGCAGCCCATGATCTCAGGGCGCACCGACCTCGCTGGTGAACATGGCGCAGAAGTAGTCACTGCAGGCGGCCAGGACGATACGATGGGCCGGGAAGTCCTTGTGCTCCACACGGAGGGTGACGTCGCAGAGCGTGTTGCTCTTCCGCAGGGCGTTCATGGCGTTGAGGATGGACTTAGCGTGCGAGTTGGTCATGATGTCCTTGGGGGGGGNCTCAGCGGAGACCGACCGTCAGCAACTCCGAGTTCCCGCGGTCCCGCTTCCCCTCCACCCCAGCCCCAGAAGGCGGCGGCGGCAACGCCCGCCCGGAACGGCCCGGCCGCACTCACCGCAGCGGGGAGAGGTCCGGGTCTGCGCACCTCGCCTCCCCCCCGCCCTTCCCTCTCCCCACACGACGCGCTCTGATGACATCACTACGCCGCGCGGCCGCCTTGTTTCGCTCGCGGGGACCCTCGCTGTTGCCGGGCAACGGGCTCTGGCCGCCGCCTGGGCTTTGGCAGGCCCCGGTCCCCTCCCCCGGCCCCGCGCTGCGCACCGGGGTGGCCGGGCCTAGTCTTCCCTCACAGAAGCGGTGCCAAGAGTCACCCCGCACCGGAATTAGCGGCAGGGGCTTGTTTAGGAGTGGGGAAGTTCGGGAAGACCCATGGTCTCCTGCGGTGCATTAAACAGAGCGTGGGCAGCAGGTTGAGGAAGGTCATCCCTCTCCTCCCTGTTCCCCCCTGCCTCTGCCCTGTTTTGGTGAGGGCCACATCTTGAGCACTGTGTCCAGTTCTGGGCCCGCAGTTCAAGACAGATAGGGAATTACTGGAGACAGTCCAGTAGAGCCCTGTGAAGATGCTCAGGGACTGCAGCACTCTGATAAGGAAAGGCTGAGAGCCCTGGGACTGTTTAGCTGAAGAAGAGCTGATTGAGAGGGAATTTCATCAGTGCCGATCAATAGCTAAAGGGTGGGGGGCAAGAAGATGAGGCTAGACTGTTCTCAGTGGTGCCTGTGACAGGACAAGGGGCACAAACTAGAACACAGGAAATTCCATCTGAACACAAGGAAAAACTTTCATACTGTGAGGGTACCACAGCCCTGAAACAGGCTGCCCAGAGAGGGTGTGCACCCTCCTGCATGCATTCATGTTCATGGGTCACTGTGCTTTGGTAGGAAGTTGGACTATATGATCTCCAAGGGTCCATTCTAACCCTGACTGTTCTGTGATTCTGTGAAATATTACAATTTAATTGACCACTGCCTCAGTGGGGATGAGCCTGGTAGCATGAGCAGATCCCTCACCAGAGGTTGTCCCCTTGGGACACAGGTCCCTGCCCTGCCTTCTCATTGTGTCACTCCTCAAGTGTAAACACCCTGGAATTGGCTCTGCTGGGACTGTCGGAGCCAAACCGTGAGTGAGGGCACAGAAGACTGACTTAAAATCCCAGGATTTTTAAACGAGTGCTATTTTTGAGCTCTTCCCCCACACACAACTCAATATCTCCTGCAGATCGCCTCCAGCTGACAAATCCTGAGCTCATGGTGCTGCCGCCTCCACTCTCCCTCTGCCCTTGAGCTTATTTCCATCCTGCCAGGTGCCTGGGAATAAATTTTAAAACTTGCAGCTATACATATAGTCAGATAATCACTATAGAACCATTGTTAGTGACCTGAGATAAATTCTCAGCTAAATGTAGAACAAATTCTGAGTTAAGAAATCTGTGCGTGAAGATTAAGATATTATCCTGGCCTGAAGGGTGATCATTAATTCATAAATTTCCTTCTCAGAGGGGCAGGGTCAGTCTGTTTTGAGGCTGCATGTGCAAGAGTTTGCAAGACATACTAATCTAGCAAGCAAAGGATTGGCGAGATCCAGCAGCTGGAGGTGAGAAATCAGTGGTTAGCCAGGAGGGCAGTCAGCTACTACCTTCAGAGCTGCCAGATGCTCTGCCATGCAGGATATTTAAGTTGTTATGCAGCATCTCTTTCTCTAGATTCAGTTCAAGCAGAAATTATTGTGCTGGAGGCAGATACCAGCAGGTGAAACTTTGTGTCAGACTACATCATCACACAGTCCTCTTGGAACTTAAAATCAAGATGAATGTTTGATGAAAGTGTCAGAACAGACTGTCAGTCCATGAGAGTTGCAGCCTGGAGTAACAGAGATAAAAAGTCATCATATGCCTGCGCGGTGCTTTCCTTTGTGCTGTGTCCTTCTCTTTTCCCAAGAGACACATCAAATCAGTCTCTGCATCCACCTTGTGTTGGTTTTCTAAGGCTATGTATGAAATCTCTGACAGTATTGAAGACTGTTGAAAAAAAAATCCATGACTTTTTTTTTTTTTTTTTTCCCCAGGATGTTCTTTTACATACAGGGAAAACTAAGGTAAAAATTGCATATTGAAATTAAACTCTGTATCACAAACAATAAAGAATACAGCACAGAAAGTACACTTATTCTGTATGTTTATGAAATAGGTACACGTTTTTAGTTTTTGAATACTGACAGATACATTGAGTTGCTTTCCACATTAATATTCTTCATATATTTTTCCTTTTGCATAAGTATTTTAAAACAGGGAAAAGGAATTCAAATAGAGAAAATAAAACCCATCAACTTTGTAACTGTGTGAACAGTAGCAAGGTACATCATATGGCTCAGTGTCCTATTTCTGAGAGGGACAGGGCTAATTTTCCCCTGGCTCTAGCAGGGGCACAGCTATTCCATCCCGTGTCAGCCATGCCCAGGGGAGCCGGGAGCTGTCCGGGAAGGGGAGGGGGACAAAAGTGGGTGGTGGCACCGTCGGGGCCGTTCCTGGGTGTGGTCGGTATCGTAATAGTGTTTTTTATACTTCTTTATACGTGTTACTGTTTTGTTGTTCTGTTAAACTGCCTCTGTCCCAACCCACCAGTTTTGCTTTTTAATTCCGATTTTGCCCTTCCAGCTGTGGATGGGCTCCAGAGAGGGCCGCTGCCACCTGGTTCTGAGGCCAAACCACGACAGTCCTTTTTGGCGCCCAACGTGGGGCAACTCGGAGGGTTGAGATAATGGCAAAATCCGACCAGAGCTTGTTAAACGACCTTGCTGTGAGCTTTTATTGTATGAGTGGAATTGTCACCGGTCACCATGTTGCTCTGCTGTGTAAATTCCTACATGGTTTATGTATTCCCCGCTGTGTTGTTTATCATCTCTGGGAGAGGCATCAAGTTTGTAATTTTGCTGTCCTGTGTAATATCAATGTATGATGTGTTGGCATCACTGCTCAGAAAGTTATTGGGGGTGTTTCTGTGGCATTGTTGTCCTTCCCATACCTTGGTCAGCATCTCTCAGAATTTATTAAAAATCACACCCAGCCTATGGGGGAAACAGAGGGAGACATTTTCCCCAGCTCTCTTACCTCCTTTTTCTCCTTTGGTGTGCCAGTTTTTGAGAATTTTGAATACCCTTGGGATGCTGAAACCAGCGTGTTTTTCTTGCTTTGTCTCATGAATGTGCTCCAGGTTTTGTTTAAGGTCAAACAACTATTTATGACCACCACCCAGAGATCTGCCCTGAGGCTGGATAGTCCTGGGTGGCATGGGATGTGGGAGAATATGGGCAGGTACCTAGAGACCTTTTCACCTCCAGTGGCTTGGGACTTCACCCCCAAACAAGTACAGAACCCTGATAAAGGGATAGAATATTTGAAAGGAAAATGTGGTGTCTATTCCTGAGAGGCACAACTCACTGCCCTGTGCTGGGCCCTGGCCAGTATCTACCAGACTCTGCTCAGTACTGTGCAGCATCCTCAGGAGAAAGAGAGGGAAACCAGACTGACAGGCAGTGTGGCTACTGACACTTCTGTGGCAGGTGCTGCGGCTACTCCAACCCCAGGGGTGGACACAGCATAGTCTAAACCTGGTGGTGGACACAGCAGCAGACACTGCAGCTACTCCGACCCCAGTAGCAGCCACCACAGCTACTCCAATGCCAGTGGAAGGCACTGCAGTCGAACCCGAAATCCAACCCATGCCCGTATCAGTTGCCCCTATCCAGAAGAAGAAGTACACCAAGAAATCAATTTGCTTAGCAAGGGATGATGATGAATCAGGGTCATCACGAGAACAGGAGGAAGAGGTGGAACCAGAGGTAGTCACCCGATCCCTATCCCTGAGTGAGCTGTGGGATATGTGAAAAGATTTCATCTGATTTCCAGGTGAGAACATTGTCACTTGGNTTCCAGGTGAGAACATTGTCACTTGGCTGCTCCGATGCTGGGATAATGGGTACAGTAGCCTGGAATTAGAGGGTA
>VXBJ01000085.1:0-38511 GCA_013400055.1 Nycticryphes semicollaris | reverse complement strand
ATCACAGAATCATCATAGTTGGAAAGGACCTCTGAGATCATTGAGTCTCACCATACATACACAAAAACCCCCCTTCAATCTTGGCCACTAGAGCATGCCTTGAAGTGCAACATCTACACATTTCTTAAATACCCCCAAGGATGGCAACTCCACCACCTCCCTGGGCAGGCTGTTCCAGTGCCAGACCACTCTTTCAGTGAAGTAATTCTTCCTAATATCTAATCTGAACCTCCCATGTCACAACTTCAGACCATTTCCTCTGGTTCTGTCATTATTCCCTTGGGAGAAGAGGCCAACACCTACTTCTCTACAACTTCCTTTCAGCTAGTTGTAGAAGGCAATGAGGTCTTCCCTCAGTCTCCTCTGCACTAAACACGCCTAGTTCCTGCAGCTTCTCCTCATATGACTTGTTCTCTAGACCCCTCACTAGCTTGGTGGCTCTCCTCTGGACACCCTCCAGCACATTGATGTCCTTCTTGTAGTGAGGGGCGTAGAACTGAACACAGTACTTGAGGTGAGGCCTCACCAGTGCCAAGTACAGAGGCACAATCATTTCCCTACTCCTGCTGGCCATGCTATTCCTGATTCAAGCCAGGGTGCTGTTGGCCCATTTCGAGTACTGTGCCTAGTTTTGCACCCCTTACCACAAAAAAGACACTGAGGTGCTGGTGCGGGTGAAGCTGGTGAGGGGTCTGGAGAGTAAGTCTTATGAGGAGAGGCTGAGGGAGCTGGTTGTTCAGCCTAGAGTAAAGAAAACGTGAGGGGAGACCTTATCGCTCTCTCCAACTACCTGAAAGGAGGTTGGAGAGAGGCAGGGATTGGTCTCTTCTCCCAGGTCACAGGTGATAGGACAAGAGGAAATGGCCTCAAGTTGCACCAAGGGAGGTTCAGATTGGATATCAGGAAAAATTTTTACCAGAAATGGTTATTAAGCATTGGAATGGGCTGCCCAGGGAAGTGGTTGAGGCAGCTTCCCTGGAGGTATTTAAAAGACAGGTTGACACAGTGCTTAGAGACATAATTTAGTAATGTTTTTTATCAGTTAGGTTGATGGTTAGACTAGATGATCTTAAAGGTCCCTTCCAGCCTAGACAATTCTATGATTCTGTGAAATCTTTCTTGGTTGTCTAGACATTGTTGCAGTACTCTTCTGTACAGACTTGAGAAATAGAAGGATGAGCTCCTGTCAACAGTGCTCTGAGTCCTTGAGCTAGATTTCCACTAAGACTAATAGTGACTGAGACTAATCTTGAACAACACCTACAAGGGTTAGGCAATGATAAGTTCTGAAAATTACTCTGCTACTAGTGATCATTCATCCTTTAATCACGTTCTAGAGTTAAAGGAGTGATTTGTCATCCACCTGTTGTATTTGATGATTTTGGATATGTGTCTGGAAAGCTAAGCCTTTTCACAATACTCGGGTTTATCACGGAATGGGGATGACTGCAAACAACGGGGAGCAGAGAGTAAAGGGAGCAAGATGCTATTACTATTACTACAGGTTAAAAAAGCATGTCTCAGCAGGAACCATGAGTACATGGGAAATTCACATGTGACCTTATACCCTGAGAACTCTGTGTACTGTACTGTACTGGCCAATGCAGGAGTTGACCTCCATCAGATACAAAACAAAGTGAATGAAGACCCATTAGGTTTGTCCTGATTAGCTGTCTTTGTTCAGAGAACTTTCTTCTGTTGGCAATTACTTAAGAATATTTTTTGGGGTAGGACATTACTGGGAAAGGTTTGCTTTGGCTTTTGTTTGGATTTGCAATACAGTAACTGTTTGCTATAATTTCTAAGAACTCTCTTCTCCCTTTTCCTCTGAAACTCTTTTTGATGAGGTTAGTGGAATCGCTATGTGTGAATGGCTTGCAGAAGAGCAATCAAATTTCTTCCATCAGGTAGGTAATCACTGTTTATTCAGATTAACCTTGGAACAAAGTTCAAGTGACAACAGAACAGCTATGAATGATTTCACAACTGCACGTGACCAAAAAATAAAGTCAGGATTTTGTAATAGCTCCCCAAGATGAGTGTGTTTTTAAAAACATCAGATTATACCCAGTGCAGTGACTTTAATGTTTATCCTAACATTGTCAATGTGTGATCTGCTGTCTTGATTCTTTTGGTAGAAAATGAACTGCGTGGCAAGGTTGTCTGGGTGACAGGAGCTTCAAGTGGAATTGGAGAAGAATTGGCTTACCAGCTGTCAAAGATAGGAGCCTTGCTTGCCATCTCAGCAAGAAGAGAGGATGAACTGGAAAGAGTGAAAAAGAAGTGCCTTCGTAAGTACAACTTGCTACTTCCTGTGAGCAGTTCTACTCCTGCTGGGATGGAGTTGCTACAGAATACTAATCTACATATCACAGGAATAAATTTCATGATGCGAGTAAACTTTACACATAGTCACTGTACATGTGAAGCTCTTACTTTCTTTTCATAAGTGAGAAGCCTTTGTATAAACTTCCATAATGAATTCCTTCATAAGCCAATATTACTTAAAAAAGAAAGTTATCATTTGCATTATCAATTGCAAGTCGTCTTGTAAGTTCAGATTGGCCAGTCACAATGACAGAGACCCCTGCTNTCAAAAGCAGATGAACAGACAAGATCCTCCTTGGACATCGTCCATTGAAAAAAGAGAGTTTATCCTTGGATCCCTTGGCTTTTATACTGANGGAGCTGGATTCTGGATCTGGAGTGAAGAATCAGGATCAAAAGCAGATGAACAGACAAGATCCTCCTTGGACATCGTCCATTGAAAAAAGAGAGTTTATCCTTGGATCCCTTGGCTTTTATACTGATTGTGATGCAGATGGGATGGAATACCCTATTGGTCAGTTTTGGGTCACATGTCCTGTCCCCTCCTTCCTACAGGTGTGACCCTTCTATGCTTTTCTGCTTCCAGCCCTCCAACAGGACAAATGAAGAAGTTAGCTGACCTTGGTTGTTATAGTAATTATAGGTAGGAGCCTCTCTGCATACCATTCCTTGGCATAATCAGGTCTTACCATTCAGAGAGTGAACAGTTTCTGCACAATATGCTGTTTCAGAGTTTATTTAGTTAGAAGAGGTCTGTCTAAAAAGTAAAATTACTGAACATACTACCTCTGGAAAAGGAATGAATAGATATGTTCAGAAAAAGTTGTTCTGAGCAACTGCAAGAAAGAGAATCTCCTGTAGATCGAGAGGAACAAATGTGAAGCAGAAAATTTAACTATTTCAGTTACCTTTTGTAGGCTCTCTGAGTCAGTAGTCTGGCTTCATTCCTCCTGTTTCTCTTTTTCTCTCCTGTTTTCTGGCTTTACAGTGAGGGGGATAGACAGTTAATTCACACCGGTAGAGGTTTTGAACATGATTAGTGTTATACCTCTTTCAGACTATTCATTCTCTGTGGCTCAGTATGCAGTATTTTATATTAAGTATGTTATCACACTGGCAGTTCATTCCTAGTAACGTTGATAGAATGTCCACAGTGTACTGGCAATGTGTGTTAGTGAATAATGAAGTGTTTTTTTTGGGTTAGCACCTAAATAGGCCCCTAGGTTAGTCAGGCAGGACTTGCCCTTGGTGAAGCCATGATGGCTGTATCAGAGTGCCCCGCTGTCCTCCATGTGCCTTAGCAAAGCTTCTAGGAGGATCTGTTCCACAATCTTCTCAGGCACAGAGGTGAGGCTGACAGGTTGGTAGTTCCAATGGTCTTTCTACCCTTTTTAAAAATGGGTGTAATGTTTCCCTTTTTCCAGTCACTGGGGACTTCACCTGACTGCCATGGCTTTTCAAGTATCATGGAGAGTGATGTAGTGGCTTATGTAGTAGCAACTACATAAGTCAGTTCTCTCAGGACTCTGGGATGCATCTTCTCAGGTCCCATAGACTTCTGTATGTTCAGGTTCCTCAGGTGGTTATGAACCTGATCTTCTTTTACAGTGGCAGGGACTTTACTGGGATGGTGGGACAGTCTTAGCTGTAGTATATATTTAAAGTCTTGTGTAGCCATGTGTTTTGCAAGTATATGCTACTGAACTTTAACTATAGATCAGGCAGGTAGGATGGAAACTCTTCAGTAATAGTTACTTCGTATTTTCTATAACTTTCCTTCACTACTTAAAGGCTAATTTGGCCTGCTTCCCCTCTTATCCTTCTCTTTTCAAGTCTATGTAAACCCAGCTTTCCACCCCTTTCCTTGATTATGATTTGCACAGCCATCTTAATGGCCCTATGCTACACTATCTCCAGTTTATCAGTATTTTTCTTGGAACTAAGGGATCCAAAATTGAACACAGTACTCCAGATGGAGAGTGTTGTGTAGATGCCCTTAGAAATCACGTCCCTCAGTCTGCTCTTGCTAGTGCAATCTATTAGCATTTGTAATTGCTACAGGTAATTGCTGACTTACATTCAACTTACTGTTGTCCTTCTATCAGGACATCAGGTCTTGTTTGGAGAGCTAATACCCAGCCATATGGATGCTGGCCTGCAGCACTGCATAGCATTATTCCATCCCAGGTGTGAAATTGTGTGTTTGATGTTGTTGAGCTTAATGAGTTTTGTCGGACCATCCGTGCAGCTCATTAAGATGCCTTTGAATGGCAGTCCTACTCTCCAGTATAGCAACTGCTCCTTTGAACTTGATGTTAACTGAAAATTTGCTGAAAACCTGTGCTTTGTCCCATCATCTTGAGTCACTAATGAAGGTATTAAAAGATATTGCTTATGGAGGGATACCACTTACAACTGTCTGCTAGTTAGACTTTGAATGGTTGATTGCTTTATTTCAGGCCCAGTTGCCCAGCCTGTTTTTTCACGTGCATTGTAATTCACTCATCTAGACCCCTCATATTTCCCCAGTGTAGCTTCAAGGATGCTGTGGAAGGCAACACAATATAGCCAAAGTAAACATCTCCACTGCTGTCCCCTTGTCATCTTATCAAAAAAAGCAATTGATTTGGTCAGGAAGTATAAGTCCATGCTAAATCTGTGCTGGCTCTTCCCAGTCACGTTGTACTTCATGTACTTGGAAGCTGCTCTCCGGAGGAATTGCCACGTAATTTTTACAAGGACTGAAGTTAGGCTGTGTGACATTTAATTTTCTCCAGTTACTGGTCAGCTACTCCACTTACCAAGTACCTTCCAAATACGAGTGATGTTGGTCAGCTCTTGTAACTCTTTGGTGTATATACTGCCCTCCTTAGATGTGCAGTTTGTCTCTAACTTTGTCTTCCTCTGATGCTGTTAGCATTTCTTTCCCCCAGAGTCTAGCTTCTACAGCGTGGGAGACCTCAGAGGAGATATTGCCAGTGAAAACTACGGCAATGAGTACCTCATGTTTTTCTGTGCCCTTTGTCACTTCATCACCATCAATATTCAGCAATAAGTTCACTCTGTCTTTGATCTTCCTTTTGTTGGTGCTGTACATGTGAAGCCCTTGTTACATTTCACATTCCTTACCAGTTTCAACTCCCATCTGAGCATTAATCTTCCTGATTCCATCCTTGCATGGTTGGGCAGTGAGTCCATGTGCTTCCTTGGTGGCTTGTCCCTGTTTCCACCTGCATGTTTTCTTTTTGCAATTGAGTTAAAGAGTATTCTGTCAGGTTGGAGTTAATAGGCTTTATAGTCTTTAACATGCCTGCTGTAAATGCTATACACAGCAGCAACTTAAGTAGATAATTTGCATATTAATATCAGAAATAAGCACATGTATCATGTTCAAAAATTAGAGACACCACGTTTATGCGTTCTCACTGCTGAAGGCGAGAGAAGGAAAAGTACCGTAAAAGCTATGGTAGCACCTGTTGAGTCATGCATATGCCACCTCAACACTTCATTGCAGTTCTGCAGGAGGGAGAGCAGACCACTTGTATAATTTACATGATTCCTTCAAGTGGCTTCTGTATTTCCCCCAACCACTCTCTGCAACGTGAGTTGAGTTGAATTGAATTGATGTTGTAGGCTGTTTTCTCTCAAAAGCCCTAAAATAGGGGGGAAAAAAAAAGTAGGTGGGGGTTGAATGGAGTGTTGTTTCTTGGTTTGACAAATCTCAAGTATGATTTAAATATAGATAGGCCAAATGAATGACACGCAATCTATCATTTACAGAATTATACAGTAATTGAGTTTGGAATGGACCTCAGGAGATCATGATTCCAGCCTCTGCTAAAAGCTCATGTTCTGTTAAAGGGCATTTTACAAGATAGAAATAAAAGATATTAAGAGGAAATGCTGAAAAGCTGGAAAATAAAGGGTCTGTGCTGACTGGTAGTGTTTTTTTCAATACATGTTAATCCAAGGCAGCAGTTTCATAACATGCTAAGTAAGAGTTGCAGATCTGAAATCCTCTATGGGATCCTATGGGAAGGAGGTATACAGTTGGTGTCACTAAAAATATTTGGAAGTCAGCAATTATGGGGCTGTCTTTCAAAAAAAGAAAAAGTTGGCTCTGAGTGATTGTAACCATGTTTTAGTTAAAAAGTAACTAGAACTTAACAAACTGTAAACAGGGAAGAGACAGCCTATGATTGCTTCATAGGAAAATGTCAGTCAGAAGACTTGCTGCTTGGTGGCTGGGCATTTTGATCCTGACCAGAAGCCATGTATTGTAAAACTGCTATGCAAGGAGACTAACAGACCTCCAGAAAATACTGTGCATTAGCAGTACACAGTTTCACAGCTGTGTGAAAGTGGCCTTTGCTGACTCAATTTCAGATAATGTTGCTTCCAAAAGCTGGAGGCCATGTGTGATTCACTTTGCAGCTGGAGACACTGTTAGGTGTAAGGATGTAAGTTAGGTGTAAGACACTGTAAGGATGTTAACTGTCATATACTAGCGTTTTTGTAAAATGATGAACTCTTAAACTAAGGTCTCCTGCTTGGGAGCAAGTGCTTTTCTGGGTTATTGTAATTGTTCCTTTAAAAACATCTGTTTTGTAGTGGCCGAAGAAGGAGGTGGAACATTAGGGGTTATTAGCAAAAGTAATGGAGAACATAATTCTGTCAGTGTATAAACTGGACCATGTACCTGTTGAACACTGCATGGTTCTGGTCATTTGACAGAAAAATAGGGGGATGAGTGGATGGTAGAAGAAGTTTAGGAAAAGAGTAACAAGAATGTTTGAAAGTTTTGTGAAAGCTGTGTAGGAGAAGTGACTAGAGCAAGGATTCCTCCCAACAGAAAAAAAGTAAAGAACCTGATAAAGAGATACAGTCTGAGTACTTTGGGGGAGGATAGAAATAGGACTGGGCTGCTGACTGTTGCAAAACGAGAGCTAGACTTCTGCTTTGATACTTTGTGAAGTAAAAAGTTTCTTACATCACGTAAAAGAGCATTTCCTTCCGTATAAGCAGTTTGCATCTCTTCCTCTGGTTTTTGATTTTCTTCCCCACCCATAAGGCTTTCTTGGCTTGGTTGACTATGTGGTCTTGTTAATCCATGGCAGAAACACTCCACACCCCAGTAAACTTCAACTGTGAAAATCTGCTTGAGAAATCATGAGTTTGATGTGTGTCTCTGAAAGAGTAGTTTTAACTGCATGGATTCATTGCTGTCTTTCTGGAAGAAATGGAGAGAACAATGCACATGAAGGAGTCAGAGGGAGTGATAAATGGAAGCACTGATAGCTTTAAACCAGAAAGATGGGTTTATTATAACCAGTAGCCTAAATGCTAATGACCTTTGAACAGAGACAACTTAGAGATTTAAGTAACCTCAGTGTTGTATATCCCTGTAAAGACAAAGTTCAACCACACCAGTATAGAAATAGTAATTAAAAAATCAGAGCCACAGGCCATCTAAAGAGGGCAGCTGGTTCAAGGGGAGCAACTACACTTAATTGTGGCTAGGAATCAATTTCAAAACAAAAATAACACTATCAAACTAATATGAATAAAGTAAAAATACCATGATACATGTAGTTAAAAAAAACCTCAGAAAATTAACATTGAGGATTTTATTTTTGTGAATCATCTGCCCCAAAATCTCAGGGTAACAAATCACTCCTCAAGAAATACTTTCTATGGAAAAGGTCAGTTCTAAATAGGAACTAGTAGAAACACTCAGCATGAAGGCTTGAACTGGATGACAGCTGACTTTTATTTCAGGAGATGGATATATTAAAGCTATCAGTGAAACAAAAACTTTCTCTTTCTACCTCCTCTAGTAATTTACCTTCTGTACACTTTGCCTCATAGCTACTCAATGTATATACGTTGTGTTTTGGGTCTAAATTGTACGCGTTCTATTGTCAAGAATAAACATGCTTGACCAGTTAACATACCAGCATACCAGTTGACATGTCAAGGCTGCCCATGCGTTGTGCTTCTGAATGGCTCACAGAAAAATTTTGATGTAAAAGAATCCTGTTTCTTATTAATCCCAACTACTGCAGTTTATTTGAAGAACTGAATTGTCTATATCTATATTGTTTAATATAGACAATTAATTATATAAGTTTACTAAATTCAAGCTTTCACAAGCAAAAACACAATGCTGAGAAAGAAGAATTTGGTAGGAACAGATTAAAAATGGAGATGAAAATGAAAATGGAGCAAACATTTTATTTTCAATTGGATGTTATGATTTCTTGATGTTTTTTAAGTGAAAATGTGGCATTTGAAAGCACATTTAATTTCCCACAATTGTTATGTTAGTAGTCTTATTGGTTCTCATTCACTTTATTGTTGTTTTTAGAGATTAGCAACTTGAGTGAAAAAGATATCCTTGTTCTGCGTCTTGACTTGACTGATAGAACCTCTCATGAAGCTGCAACCAACAGTGTTCTTAAGCATTTTGGCAAGGTAAGGTGTGCTTCTGGAGTTAAAAATCCTTTTTCTTCTCTGTTTCCTATCCTTGCACTTATGTTTATATTTCATTTTTATTCTATTGCATGGGAAATTCACCAGTGTTTACGTCTTTCTTAAATTTCAGTATTAAACATGCCAGAAAGCACCTAGGTTCTCATCCCTTCTGTTCCTTGCTTCTGGGTTTCAGTAGGCTTTGCAGAGGCAAAGGCTTTGCAGCACTGAACAAATAATCACTGGTCATTACAAAGAACTAAAATTCACTTGCTTGATGTCACTGAATTTCTGGACTATCTGAAATCCTCAGCTGTATATTTAGGGCACAAAACTGTTTATGAATAAAGTCAGAACCTTTATTGTAGTTTTAGTAATGCATGTAATTTGACTACAATATGGGACAAACCTGGACAGCAGGCACGATTCCCTTGTTTTCCTTGTTTTGTGCATAGTTTTCTTGATTGCTTACTCAGAGTATGGAGTTAATACAGTAGCAGTCACATCCAACCAATATTAAGTACAACTTGCAAAACTTCAAGATAGGCCTTTAGTCCACTGGTGTTCTGATTTCACAGTGAAATTATTGGTGCAAGATTTGTTTCTTCTGTTCTTTACTCTAATTGGTTTCTGGTTTTGCACGAAATGTATTTTCAGAGGTCACCTTGAAGGGACCTGAGCATTGTTATTTGCTACAGTGCAGTTGGGTTAAAAAAATGTTGTGTGGAAAACAACTTTCCAGCTGCCAGTGTTCCCGTACTAGGAGTTAAAACCTTTTTTGGCATCAAACACTGTATGCCTGTTTTGTTGACTCAACATAAAATTAGCCAGCCTTCAATTCAAAGGGGAATCTAGTGGGGGAGAGCAGCTGCTGAAACTTCTTCAGCAGCTGATTACAGAATCACAGAATACCAGGGATTGGAAAGGACCTTGAAATACATCTTACTTGTGTATCTCAGAGGCAACACCAGAGGGAAGAGAACAGTTGGTTAACAGTTGCCTGAGGAAGTGCAAATATTAAAGGAAATGTGTTATATTAATATGGCATTGTATCTTTCCTGAGATTGATGTTTTGGTCAACAATGGTGGACGTTCCCAACGCTCGCTGTTTGTGGATACAAACCTGGATGTCTACAGTGCCATAATTGAACTCAACTACCTGGGTACAATCTCTTTAACAAAACATGTCCTGAATCACATGATCCAAAGGAAGAAAGGAAAGATTGTTACTGTGAGCAGTGTGATGGGTATCATGGGAGCTCCTCTTGCCTCTGGGTACTGTGCCAGTAAGCACGCTCTGCAGGTAAGTTGAATTTTTGAGATTTAGTTCTGTGATGTAGTAGACCCACATCAGTTAATGATGTAGCAGAGGATTTTATTCTGTATGGAAATCACAAATCTCTCCTGAAGCTGCACACAGAATGTGTAACTTCCTCAGGTTTTGAAAGTCCTTTAAAATTAATTTTCTCTGAAGTGCGAAATGTCTCAGCTCTCAGTGCAGATTTTTTTTCCTCACTAAAATTCAAATACCATCTTAGTTGGGCCTAATGACTATGTAATTAGGTCCCAATGTGAAAAACAAGGCCTTAGCTTCTGGCCTTCAGATGAAAGAATACCTAAATCCAAGGAATATTGTGTTGCATGTAGAAGCCCAAATGTTCTCATCTTAATTCAGTTAGGGAGGAAAAGTCTCTTACAGTGACTCCCTCTTGTAGGGAGGAAAAATTTCTGTAGCTTTAAGACTACAGAAATTGTTTAGGACAGCAGAGTGAGAACAGTGAGTGAGAAAGCAGACTGATAAGATAAGAATTCCTGATCTAGCTGGGAACATCTGAATGAATCTTCCCAACAGTTCCGAATCTTGCTGTGGTGTGAAGAATTAGCAGTTTAGGAAGTGTCTCAGGAAGTTATCTTCTGGAAAACACTTAACTTTCAGTAGTTAATTTTTGAAAGTAGTCTCATTTGTGTAGAAAAACATAAGAGCTCAGAAAAGTATCTGGGGAAAAAAAGGATGCCTGTATCATTGAGGAATCATTTGTTTAACTAATAAATTTATGTAGATATATTTGTCTTTCACCACTGACTTCCTGCTAATATACATTTTTATGTCAGTAAAATAAATGTCAGCCCTGATTTAAAAAACTGTCACTGTCTTACTCCCTGCTAGATTTAAGCACCTAATTTAAGAGCTTTGCTTAAGCTATGGGATCAGTATCTTTTTGCCATTTTGACTAAAACTAACAAAATGTACCAAGCAGCTGACATTGCAAAGCCACTAGATGCTTGATAGAAGTAAAAGATGCAGAAGATGGTGACAGATCTCTGCTGATAAAGTTTTCAGTTAGTGATCTATTTGTGCTCTTCATTTGAGTGGTAGTGAGGAAATTGTCCATTACAGGACAGCTTTTGGTTTAAGTCTAGTAGATTTAAATTAGAAGAATGCAATGAGCGGAAGCATGAGTTCCCTTTATGCTCCTTTATTAAGTGTTCTTTCAGTTGAGTTATCTTTTGGGTGTGGTGTACCTGGTCTAAGCATGACTAATTAGTTGCAGGGTACAAGGAATTCATGTGTTGCTTTAAAATTCTCAGGAGTCTGAATCTCATGTTAAGATGAAGCGTTAATGAGATAGTTTATTAACATTTCTGTATCAATTAAAAATAAGCTAACTGAACTGCATATATCTTTGTCAGGTTCTACCTCTGCTCAATAACCAGGCCAGACTCCAAGCCTCCTTTCTTGTTTGTTTTACAGTAATTCTTGAAATACTAATTGCAAGTGTTAAAACATGTGATTTGCAGTATCGCTTTTGAAAAGACTTGGTCTGAGAGTCTCTTGTCAGTCTTCAGCTATGACCAGATGTTAGCTTGTAACCATAAAGACTAGAAAAGCTTTCTAGAAATATCAAGCTTCACCAGTACAGTTCAGGTAAAGGAAGACTGTAGGAACAGCAGACCTCTTCAAATAGGCCAGGATCCCATCTCTGACGACGACTGAAAAGAAATGACTAGAGAGAGGGAAGGGGAAAAATAAGATGAAGCCAAAGTAATGCTCTAATCGCTGTTTTTTCCCAGCATGTATCAACATTTATTCTAAGATCTTCATGAAATGAAAACTGTGTTTTGGCCACCAGTTATTAAATATGTGTGCCTATCTGACATGAATTCATGTTATGGTTTTGGCTTTTTTCTAATTCATGCCTTTGGTTTTTTCTAATTCACGTCACACAGCTGACACAGTTAATGCTGCAGTCTTAATTATGCCTTTTTGAAAAAGTCCCTCCTTTTGTTCTGTTGTTCGGGGTTTTTTTTGGTTTTTAACTTTTTTTTTTTAAATGGCAGTTGGAAGAGGAAGGAAGGAAGGAATTCTGCTCAGAATTAAAATTTGAAGCAACTACACTTTGATTCATGCCAATGGGAATTCTTCATAACAATGTTCTACTGATGAGATTACCATTTATTTCAGTTCTGGGAGTGCTGTAAGACTCTGGGAGTGCTGAGTCGAGTTCATGGGAGTCTGCATCTGACTGATGCAGTTTCTCTCCTAGTGTGATGGTGCTCATGGGCATCATGTGCCATTCATCTAGTTGTAATTCATGTAATCGGTGGCATATGGAGTGGTTTGGAGATGGTGGCCTTCAAAATGTTCCTTAACCAGGAACTTGTCTAATAAGCACATGGCATGCACTGAGCAGCAACCACTACTCTTCTTGTTTAGTCTCTAGTCATTAGGGGAATTTCTAAGTGGTTCTTTCCTAGAAGTCAGTTCAGTCTTGCCTTCCTCAGCATCTTGTAGGATTTGATCACTAAGCTGGAAAGGCCCAGAAATGGCTTAAAGCAGTTCTTGTTCCGCTGACCCTTTGGCTGCACATAAGAGCTGGCTTCAGCCTGGGCGTGGGGGGAAGCGCTCAGACTCTTCCCCATGCGCTTGAGTTCTCCTTTACTGGTCTTCTTAACGCGTACCAGACAGGATTTTGGCTGATCAAGGGTACTCGGCCATCCTGTGTTGATAGTGAAAACTGCACCTCTTCCAAAACAAGGTGTATGGCACAGGGGAAGGAGGGGCCACACAACCCCCTTGAGATGGAGGGGGATAGCAGAATGCGCACAGAGCAGTAACAGGAGCTTGCTGTGATCCCTGGCTACATGCATTTTGTGTTTACAGGATATGTAACCCTTTAATTGAAATAGCTCTGACTTTGACAGTGCAACTCAAAACAACACTGAAAAAAGTCTCAGCAGCCCTGAGCTCAGCTGCTGTGTAAACAGGACCTCCAAAGGTAACGTGAACTCACTGGCCTAACACTCAGATTTTGGTATCTTGCAGTTTGCTCAGATCAGCAAGGCTCCCTTTGTAACACTTGAAGGGAAGCAGCAGTCTTAGTGGAGGGTGCCAGAGCCAGCATGTTCTGCAGGAAGGTGTCTGAAGTTGCCTACAGAGCTGGCTAGTGCTGTGTGGCTTTGTGTGGGTACTCAGGACTGTGGGCAGGTTCCCCTCCCCACCCCCTTTTTTTTTTTGTTTTGGCTCCCTTTCTCTTATAGCATTCCCAGACACATACCCTTTCACCTCCTCAACTCCTGGAATTTCATCTTGAGTTCGTCTCCTTCAGGCAAAATGGGAGTCAGTTGTGTTCCTCACCAAGTCACCAGGGAGAGATGAGGGAGTGTGGGCTGGGAGAGCTCTCATTTAGTCCTGCCCATGGAGTTCAGTGTTGATGGAATAACTGGGGATTGCCCAAAGGAGGGAAGATTGCTCTGCAGAGTGCTGTTCAGGCTGTGTTTCTAGAAGAGCCTGGCCTTCCCGTCACTGCTGCAGTGAATAGGATGCAAAGGATTCACATGCACCTGGAGCACATCTTCCCTCACCCTAGTGGCTGTGCTGATGACACATGCTGCTACCTTCTCCCCTTGGGGGTCTCTGGTGTGTCTTTTAACTTGTTACTTTTTGCTCAGCTGGACTGATGGCACAACTCTTGTGACAGGACTGCACAGCTTGGGTGCTGAGGGGCTTTTCTGAGATAAGTGGGCCCAAGACACCTTGGGGAAAAAAAAGGAGGGGATGTGGAAAGTGCAGGTTGGGCGTGTTTTCTGGAGCAATGGATAAAGCACGGCTGTATTGGTGCCACATCTGAAGGTGTTCACCAGGGATAGAGGAAGCTCCTGTCAGGGCAGAAGGTGATCTAGGGGAGGGCCCACGTTTTCAATCCAAAACAGCCGGGTAGTTGGCAAATCTGAGATTCTTTCCCATATGTCCAGAAGCAGACTTCTGGGCATACAAGTGTCTTTATGTTAGAACTTATTCCTCTAGAAGTTACACATCTCCAGGCCTTGATAAAATGCTGTGAAGATCCAATACTAGATACGGGAAATATGTGGTCAGCATTTTTACAGACTGTAACTGCGAAACTTGTATGCAATCTATAAGATGGAATTAGTTACCAGCAATTGAAAAATTAGAGACCAGGTTCTTGGTCATAGGTCTGCACCAGTGTGCAACTCACTGCCTGGCTTTTGTGGAATGCCCCAGTTGACTACTTCTGTGTCTGATTTAGCCCTGGGTTACAATTTAGTTCAGAGCTCTGGGTCAGCCAACTCTCTTCCTAAACTGGATGGAATTACAAATTACAAATTTTCACTACAGTAGGAAGAGTTTGTCAGTCTGTGCTCACTCTCTGTCTCTGTTGTGACACAAAAGTATGTTAGAATAAATACAGGGAACTGTTTTTGAGCAGATGAAAGATAAGACATGATGTGGTGTTTGCTAAATCACAGCTCTGCAGTGCTTGTCCAGTAACTCTGGTGGGAAGCACCTTCCTGAATTGATCATGTTCCCCATAATAGTTGCTGTCTAAATGTGAATTCTCACAGGGATTAAGGTAACTTGTATCCTGTTAGCTTGAAGATAAATACTTGCAACTTCCATAATTCTAGTTCAATTTAGATACAGTGGTAGCATATTGCTGAGCTGAAATGAGGTTTTATCTATGTGGATGCAAATTTCAAATTCTGCAGTGAATTAAACGGTACCAAATTTCCCCCTAAAATACCAGGGTGCACTCTTGGCTTAATATACTGAGAAGCTTTCCTCCTCCTCTCATATAAAACCAGTGCCACTTCCTCAATAGAAACAATTAAAAACCTTTAATCTTACGACAAAGAGCAATTCACTTGCAAAAGATCATATGCACAATATTGCAGTTCTTATGGTTGGTGGCACTTCCACTCCCAGAGTGGTGAGGCTGAGACTCCAGTGGGAGCTAAGGATGTGCAGTGCCTCCAGTAACGAGCCCCCCAAATGCTGTCAGGGTCCTCAGGACAGGGACAGCAGAATCTGGCTGTGGTTTAGAGAAATCACTGTGTATTTGAGAAGTCAAGAATAGATTCTTCAGTGATGTATGTATCAATGACAATATATCAAATAATTGCAGATAAAATTTTGTATTAGCCATTGAACAGAAAAAAGTCAAAAAAAGCAGTACTAATACTGCTGTCTTTATGGTATAGAATTAGAAGGAAAATACATAGTCTGTTAAGCCTGCTATGTGCAGAAATACGGCAAAGGAAAATTACATTATAGTAATCTTTTCTTCTAGGGTTTTTTTAATTCTCTTCGGACTGAGCTGACTGACTACCCTGAGATAAGTATCATCAACATATGTCCAGGCCCTGTGCAGTCTCAGATCATACAAAATGTCTTTACGGAGAATCTTGCAAAGGTAAGGACTCAATTCTGTTGTGATAAATTCAACTTTTCCTGCAGGCCCAGTGATTCTTTCGTGGTTTGCTTTTCTTTTTCTCCTCATTGAAAAAGTCAACTTCATCTTCTTACTAAGAAATGCTTTGATTGATTGGTGCAGAGCTATGTAGAGTCTTTTAGTTCTTTGTAGTATCAAGTTCATACCAAATGAAAATAAAATTCAACAGTTGCTATGCTCTGTCTCTTCCAACACATACAGTCTGACTCTAGAAAAATTCACCCTACAACCACTCTGCTGCAGTTTTAGGGGTAAAGCCAGGATTTCCTGGACACAATTCTGCACGTGGAATAATATCCTTTCTGCACAGGTAGCTTTTTGTTTGCCCTTAGCCACGATGTCTGCTTGGTTGACCCTGTTGGCAAAGCTGTGAGAGTCAGCTGATGAGAGGCTGCTTTTCTAGTTAGGGATTGTTCAAGGGGAAAAAGCAAAACCTTACAGGTGCACCACTGCTTTTAATAAAGGCTGCCTAACAAAGTAGCTGGCAAAAATTGCTACTGTGATGCATCAAAATGTAATCTGTCCTAAATTTGATCAATTTAAAGTTTAGGATAAGCCATCAGTGGGTGCAGGGAGGTAATATCCCATTGTTAAATTGCATTCTGAAAGGATTTTTGGCTTGCAAAACATACTGCTGTGAAAGAAAAGATATACTTTTTGAGCAGTCTGGAACACTTACAGAACAAATTCCTCAGATTTCAGCATGGCAAAAGGAGGAAGGCTGAATCCAAAACCAGAATTGTTTTTGCTCTGAGAAACAGAAGAGATTAATAGAGCAGTCTATTATTGATGGAGTGAAATGCATATAAGCTCATGGGGCTGTGGTTTACGTTCACTGAGCGATACGTGTATGTGGACTGGATGTCAAGGAGGATGTTGCTGCCACTGAAGAAGCCTGTTGCTTTTCTCTTGTTGGAGGTGGATGCCCACAGAGGAGAGCTGGCAGGAATAGTTAACAGGCCTCATCTGCTAGCTTGCAGGATATAATGGAGTGGGCAGCTGGGACCAGGAACATTCCTGCAGAATATGTAACTTGTTCTAAATCTCTTTCACAATAAAGTAGAGGCCATGCTGAGGCAGGAGAGATTTATGGATCCATTTTTTTAACCTTCTTTGACCCATCAATTGAGGCATTTATTGAAAGGCTGCTTTATTTAAACATTTGTGGTAAAGGAAGGTGGCAAGTGTTCCCACACCAAAGACTAAAGGATCAGCATAGTGAGCGACACAGTCCCCAGCCCCAGTCTCTGCTGTACTGGCCAGTTATTCTACTTGTGCACAGTAGGGAAACTGGGAGGAGTGTATCTGTGGCACAGAGTGTGGCCCCTTCTCACCTGCAAAGAGAAGTCCAGTTCTAATCCCTCCTGGCTCTCTCTCCCCTCCAGTCCATAGAGAACAGTGGTGACCAGTCCCACAAGATGCCAACCGACCGCTGCGTCCGGCTCACCCTGGTGAGTACAGCCAATGACCTGAAGGAAGCGTGGATCAGTGACCACCCCTACCTGGCTGTTTGCTACCTCTGGCAGTACGCACCCACTTGGGCTTGGTGGCTGATGAACAGAATGGGCAAGAGGAGGATACAGAACTTTAAGAGTGGAGTGGTAAGTTTATTCCTCTCTCCTCCACTTGCTTGCCTTTTTTACTCTGCTGACAGTCTTTAGCCGTGGTAATGTTTGGATTGCATTTTGGATCTGTGTCTTTTTTTCCCCCTCCTTGCTTCCCTAACAGCTGATGCCAGGCTCCGTCACCTGATAGTCTAGAACTACAGCAGTGTGGCCCCGTCACAGAACAGTGAAGTCAGTACACGTGTGGTGCCAAAGGTCTTACTCGGAACTCGGCATTAACACAGAACTGAGCTATAAGTCAGTAGTGTAAATTATTCAAGACCTGAAAACATCTTTCTTGGTTGTGTCTAGTTTTTATATCAGGCATGTAATCTAAGCACCTCCCAGAAGTACGTTGAGCAATACCACTGTTTGTCAGGGACCTTCACTCATATTCCCATCCCTGAATGTGCCTTTTCTTGCAATACTGCTTCATAGATGGTACTTTCCTTACTGGGTTTTTGTTGAACTTGATACAAAAAAACCCCAAAACCCATGTAAAAGTACTCCAAAAGCAGGAAATGCAAAAACAAGGGTAGCGTCTGCAACTTCAAGCTTCCTGCTCCCACACTGTAACAGCCCAATGGCCCAAAGTGTCAAGCGAAATAACACTGCAGGTGGAGGACTTAAATAAGGGGAGTAAATACTGATTGAATGTATTCTCACTCCAGGATGCTGATGCCTCTTACTCAAGAAAGAAGAAGTAAGGACAAACGTATACAAAATCCTGCTTGTGCTAACACTGAGAAACTTTTTTAATGTTACGTGACTGCAAACAAAAGCTTTTTTTTATCTGTTTTGCCTTTGTCATCATGTAACTTGACAAATCTATCAAGCTGTATACACATTTGACTAAATAAAAAAACTCTTTCTAAATGTACCTGTTTCATGTCAGACTCCTGCAGGCTGAAGTGTTAAGCTTACAAGAATTGAGACAGATAAGGCCAGGCAGCATTATTTTGTTTTTCTGCTGCTAAGACTTTAGCAAATAGTGAGCAGGCTAAAAATTATACACCCAGAGGATCCTGTTTCCCTCACTTTCAATTCTAATGGACGTTCAGCAAAAAGACTGCAAGTGGAAGGTTGCAATATAGAAGGTAAGGATGTGTTTGAGGCATTCCTTTGGGAAGAGGAGACGATATTTCATCTTTGCTGGAGAGGTGCTTTGAAGGCAAAATGTGTATCATCATCATCATGTGTATTTAAAGCTAAATCCCTTAACTTCTGGCACAATATTTAGAAGTACTTAGTCGTTAGGTCTCTCAGCACCGCAGCAGAACCCACAGTCTTCGGGTTGTTTTGTAAAGTCCGAGACAGACAGGGCATCGCAAAGTAGCGGGGAAGGGAGAGGGTGATGGTGTAGCTGTAGCTGTAACCCCACGTGGTGTGCAGCACTTAGCCTCGCGCTGAGCCTCGCACAGGCTAAATCTATAGTGCAAGGTGGAGAGAGAAGTAGGAAAAGTTCCTGTAGCTATGAGAAGGGGACATGGTGTTAATGAGAAAGCCACGCCATAGCAGATTGCTTACGGCCAAACCACCAGTGCTCGTGTCCGAGCTGACTGAGGGCAGACACTGCAGGACAGGCAATTTAAGCATGAAATAGATGCCAAGTTCCCAGGTTGGTCAGACGCAGGCCCTGCTGTACAGAGCAAAGGCAAATCTCAGCAATGCTGGTGTTCGTGGTGCTGGATAGGAACAGCCCCGAGGAACCAAGGATTAATCTTAAAATGTCTACCATTCCACTGACTCCCAATTCAACCATTAACTAAAACTACTTCTGTAGTGGTTACTTGTCTGCAATTACAAGGTTGGTGACCTTCGTCCTGTTGGCAAAGGCCTCACTGCATGGCCTGAGGCACGTCCCAGCATTACTATCCAGGTAAGAAAAATTCTGACTTACATCACTGAGTGATAATAAATTTACAAATTATTCAGCATTTCCACCCACAGCAAAGAGTAAATCAAGAGTGATGTTTTTAACATGACATATAACAAAAAAGGAAATTACTGTCTGGGAAAATCCCAAAAACTGAACAAAGAATGACAGTTGTCTCATGCTGTTCTGGAAGAACAGAAGGTTCCTTTTACTTGCTTATACACTGGTTCTTGGATTGTGGTTTGTGAAATGTGCTAAAGGGGCAGCAGTAAGTCTGTGTTACAAAGTGCAGCAACTCGGAATACAACACACATGCAGATGTTCACAGGATGCTTTAGCTTCCACCCTCTACTGCACAGAAGGTCTGGCAGTGTGGTACACAGCAGGCAGTGCTCTCCGCTTTACCTCCTTTTTCACTACAGAACCAGCCTAAGCCTTTGTGCTCAGAGGTCTCTTCACTTGCTTAAGCTAAGGCCAGCTGCTGCCACACGAGTAAAGACAGCCCTGCCTTCACAGACTATGCTATTGCCACCACCAGCACTAGAAAGAACCATAGGAAAGAGCAACAGCAGTGGTGAGGGCATTGCCTCATTCAGAGAGGAAGCTGACATACAAGGAAAAAGGCAGGAAGTAAAATCTTTCTGTTGCTTGAAACCCTCACTTCCCTGACACTTTGTTCTATTAAATTGATTCCTGTTGCTTTATAGTACACGAGAGGCAGTCTCCAGGACTTAAAACGGTTTTTTGCAAAGGCTCAAGAAGAGGAGTGAAAATCCTCTAGTAAGGATGTAAAACTCAGCGCTAGATACTCCACCCAGCACTTGTATTCCATGGGTAATCTCACTACCAGCATAGATCATATGTTTAGAGAGGCTGCAGACAAGACCAGTTCCTTCTAAATCAAAGAATTGCTCCAAAACAAACAGGACACAGTTCAAGGGTGCAGACAAAACTGAGCCAGATAACAAGCTGCGTGCATCAGCTTTACTTCTTGCCAACACCTACTAGATGTACAGATTGCGGTGTTCATCACACAAAGGTAAGTGTAAGGCACCTTCACTGCGGCTTTGGAGAATGTTTATTTAAAAAGATTAGTTTTAAAGAGTGTTCCATCCTTCCTAGAGGATTTTCACACCTGGGGCACTCAGCTGCACTACGAGAAGCTCTAACTCATGGTTCTGCTGCAAAAAGAGAATCTAAACCTGGTTACAGGAAATCTTAACACAAATCAGGGTCATACTGTTGCAAAACACCCTGGGACACAGTGTATTAACAAATAAGGGTCTGTAAGACAAACTGCCTGTGATAGCAGGGACAGGATGTTCCTGTGCATCATTATTTCTGTTCTTCCCTCTGGTACCAGTTGGGATCTCTGCTGGGATACCAGCAATGCTTTTCAAGAAGGCTTGATGGGAGATGGAGAGAACCAAAGGAAAGGGAGAGGAAATCATCACACTCTTTTCAGCTTTTCTCAACTGGTTTATTCAATTTACAGAAGACAAAGAATGAGGGCAGAAATGATAACCACCTTCAAATGAAAGACTGCTGCTGCAAAAAAAGGTAAGTAAATTTTCTGCAACCATGCAGAAAAGTAGTAAAAGACTTACAATGAGGCAGGGAGGTTTAATTAGATTTAGGAAAAAATCCGAACTTTCCCCACTGCTGTAACAAAAGCGAAGAACTGGAGCAAACTAGTTGACAAGTTCATGATATTCCTGGTATTGGAAGTTTTAAATCAGATTAAACATTTGCCAGGAGTAGTTCCTTTGGAGAGGGAAATGAAGTAGGTGCTCTCTAAAAGCCCCTTTCAGATCAGCTTCCATCACTCTATTTCCAGGCACAGCTCATGGCCAAGCAAGGTGCTTTTAGGTTATTGGCACTTTTTTACTTATGTTCCTGCACACCAATCAATCACCTTCTGAAAGCTGCTTACATCGATGTTCTACACAAATTCCATCTTGTACATGAAGGTGTTATACCACAGGGTTTAACAAGTGTTTCCTTTCCACTTCTGAATTCCAATCCATGGTTTGCGTATTTTTTCAAAAATCATTCATGGTCAGCGATCAAAAGAAACGGCAAACGCTCAAGTAATAAGCGTGCTCCAAAATATGTAACGCTGAGTGTTGTAAATTAAACTGATTCTACGGGTTGAAGAAAGACAATTTCCTACCCCCGGCTCAGCACGTGCCAGCAGTAACCACCCAGTAACGACTGATCTGCAGAGAAAACATATTTATGTGCCAAGGCAGGTGGCCACAAACAGGATAAACAAGCCACTGGGAGAGATGGCCCAGAGCCATCTTCAAGGACCTGTAATGTTGCAAACCAATTTCCAAACTCTGTTCTAACCCCTGGTGTGGCTAAAAAAAAAATAAATTCTTGCACTCCCCATCAGCAGGCTCTCCCTGGCGTTGTGGAAGACTGGTTAGTGAGGTGTACTTAAGTTGCAAAAAAATCCACGTGTATTTTCATGTACTAAAAATACACAGATGTTGGAAGAAGGAAATCAAATTAATCCATTTAGACTTAAATTCCTTCTTTCCCCTAATCACACATGTCTACTTTCATCAGTAGGTCACACAGGCAGTTAATGTGTCAGAATACAGTTTTATATAAATTCTCTTTGCTCCCAAAACAAGTACTTTGGTAAAAATTGTCTCTTACAACTTACTTTGTTAAATCAGAGCTGATAACTTACTACAACTAAGGAGGATCAGCTAAAGTCATACATTTTAACAGATGCTGAAAGTGAACTCGGTCAAATATAAAATTGCCAGAAAAAAAAAATATAAAAAAATAATATAAATAGTTGTATGTACACTTTGGTTACCAACTGTGTGTTTCACGGTACTACAGTGAGCTGGAATGTGACTGTCAGTGCAAGCCACCTGTCCAACTATTAAAAAGAAAAAGAAATATAACAAAAATCAGAACTCACCAAAAAAAGTTCATGATCAGAATTATGCTGCCCTTCTCTGAACTGCAGAAGAGAATGTCAGCATTTCCTGGCTTTTTGGCCACGTAGGCAACAGTGTCTCACACGTTCCAGCAACAAGAAAAGAGTTCAAAACTTCCTGCCTGCTGAAGGTTCTGCCAGCACCGTGTCTATGCAAATTACGTACACTGGCTTGGCACTGCCACCCACTGCCATTTGGAGAGCAAAATCTAATTTGTAGTGTATATAAATATAGCATGAACATTTGATTCCCAACATGCAGATGGGAAATACAAAATAATGATAATAATAATGAATAAGTGCTACAGACGTTCTAGAACAAAGGCAGATGCAGCAGTTCAGAAGAATAAATGGGGTAGCCAAGAGGTGGGTCTGCAGCTTGCACAGTCAGGTTCCGCAGAAGAATGGGGTGTGCCTGGATGCTGTATCGTTCCTCATCATCGTTTGTGGCATACAGCAGCTCCCAGGACAGATTTGCCCACTGGCCTCGGACAGCTTCGTCATTAAGTTTTCCCACTTGTACTAACAATTTCTGAAGAGTGAGGACTCGCCCAGTGTAAATTCCCTTTAAGAAAAAACAGATCAAAACGTTCAGCACCGTTCTCTGAGCATTTTGGTTAAAAAGCACTAAATCACTAAGTGCAGTAAGCAGTGTAGCTACGTACTATGGGTATCAGCCCTTTAAAAATGACAAGTGTATAAGGTAGTCTCCTCGGTTCACCTCTTCCATCTCAGAAGGTAATCAGGAAATACTGCTGCATCCAAAGAATCACGTGGTGTGATTTTCAACAACAGTGATGTCAGCTCCTGTCTAGTACAAGCAAACCCTGGTTGCACGGCCTTCATGGTTTAAAACACACTTAAAAAGAAGAAAAATCCCAAACAGTGGAAAAGAAAATCAAACTTTGAACTTGCTTACTAGTAATTTTTCTTCTTACCATGTTTGGGTCATGCCCCAGTGAAAAAAGGTATGGCTTTTCCTGAAGAACTGCTTGCTGCCACTCGAGATCCGATACCAGTCCAATGTACCAATCGTTTTCATATTCCTCCAGATAGTTAACCAGCTCTTTGAAGTTCTCAACTGGACCCAGACTTGCTTTGTCAACCATAAGTTTAAAAGTGTATCTGAAAGGTATGGAGCCGTACAGTAAGCAGTGCAGCAAAAGACAGGAGGAAAAAAAGCCTCTTTGGGCTAGAAAAGTCAGAGAGGCGCCATCAGATGTTACCAAGCGCTAGCAACTCTGGAAGTTACTGCTTGTCAGCTGAGTCACTGGAAGTGAGTATGGGGATGCTTTTAGCTCAATCAGATGTAAAACACATTAGCTTAAACATCCTTCATTCACATCAAACTCTGTGACCGCTGCCTGATAATGAAAAGTGCCAAACATCCCAACTCCATCACAGTTCTCTTAGTTTAAGGGGACAATGAAAATGGGTGGGGTTGACCCCACTTAACACAGTGGATTTCTAGTGTTGGAGGCAATTGCTTTGAGAACGGGAAGAAGGAAGGAACCTCCATTGCACAGTCTTCACTGCCTTGGGTTACAGGCAATATTTACAGAGGAAGAAGCTAAAATATATATTCAAATAATACGGTTTTAATATGAACTACTCTTAGAAAAGTGATTCTTTACATAATTTTTATGATACGAGGGAGTATTTTTCTTTTACCTGAATGCTTTCAATGCAAGCTGAAATAGCTCCGGTTTGCCGGTTAGCCAGTCCAAACCAACAGACCATGGAACACCACCAGTGTACACTCTGAACACATGGCTCGGGGCAGGCACGGTGTTATCCAACCCAAACAGACCAAAACAACATGACAATACTCCATGGACGTACAAGTCTTTCAAAGCTTTATCTTTCATAAGGTCTTCAAGTAAATTGGAAGGCTTTTCTTTCAGATGAAGAAAGTCCAGCTGACTCAAAATGAAGTGGTACCACTCTTCTGGAAACCTCTGCCTCATTTCATTTACTTTGGATGTAGGCACCGGGGCTGTTCTCCATTCTTCAGGGATGCTCAACAGCTCTGAGTAAGAGCAACTAAACGTAACCTGAGGTAAAGCTTCTTGCTGTTTCCCTTTGTCTACAGCAGGAAGGCCAAGCATAACAGCCCTGTATAATTTATCTTCTGGTGACATTTCTTGTGGGACATCTTGACTCTGTGTTTCTACAGATCCTGGAATAGACAGATGTACTTTTGGTGTAGTTTCCCATTGGCCCAGTTCTTTTCTGTCTTTCATTCTGGTTTCAAGATCAAAAATATCACTATCATCAGTCCAGTCCTCGATGGTATCAACACTGAAACTATCTTCTTCCCTCAGAGGCCTGGATCTTTCTACTGCACTGCTCTGCTGTTTTTCTGGAAATGATGCTTTTTTGTTCTTGTCAGCATTGCCCAGGCTTTCCCAAGTTTTTGATTTTTTATAACAATACTGGACAAGCATCCATACAAGCACTTTAATGAAATCATCTTTCAGATGCTTTAAATTCTCATGAGAGTCAATTATTCCAGATAACACATTTCTGGCATCAGAATACAGCCGTACGGGTAGAACAGTACAAGGAGTCAAAATGTGTCCGAAATGGTGATTAGGAGACAGAATCTTTGGCCGCTCCTGATGCTTGAAGGCCATTTCAAAAATCTCATCAACTCTGTGAGCTTCAGCAGCATGACAGGATGTCTCCTGCAATTCTAGCCCCTAAAGCATAAATGAAAACTATTTGGTTTTTGTCTTCACCAGTACATATCTTTAAATGACAGCAAGTTGTTTTCTTGCAACAAAATTTTTCTGAACAAATAAAGATACATTCCATTGTCAATATTTCCACAATTCAACCTACAAGTCTAACTAGAAATAATAGCAAAGCACTCACTGCAATATTAGACACAGGTGTGTGTCTTGAAAAAATAAGCCTTTGCCTCTTTGGTCTTATCAGCCAGCTTATTAAAAATGATGTATCACAAGCTAGATGATAAAAAACTTCACATCTGCTAAGCATGTCAGTAGCAAGACTAGTTAATATAGCAGTAATGCTCATCTTAAAAAAAAAAATTACCTTAACATCAAGTAAATTAGCTACATTGTTGAAATATTACACAGAAAAATGTTTGCACAATGTCAAAACACTAATGTGTCAGCCCTCAGCAGACAGTTACCTTAATGTTAACGCCACAGTACGTGAAGCCTTTTTCTAGCACCAATATCCACACCAGCCTATCTTGCAAACGGCACAAGTAATGTGATCCAGGTAAAGAGAGACCTACAGAAGAAAAAGACAAAAACTACAGTATTAACGTGGCATTATTTTGATGAAAACCTGAGGAATTCAACTGCAAACACAAAATATTTCTGCATCAGTATCAAAAGTCAGTTAAAACTGACCAATCAGTATCCTAGAATCTTAAAGGAACTAGATGCAAAGCTAGATCTTGAAATTGTAGTGGTATCTTTGAAAAAGCTGTGGAAAATGGGGAAACCCTCACAGAACTGCAGGATGACGACATTCATACTGGACCAGAGTTAAGCAACCCCACATTCAATTCCCGTTGTAGACATGATTTTCATGATTAAAGACCATCTTTGGCTGCATTTCCAAGTGCAGAGTTTCCACTGATGTCACCTGGAGATCCAAAATTCTTATGACTTAACACATTAAAGAATTGTCAGCTAGCACATAAGTACCTTAATGCCCCTATTTGCTGTGGAGCATGAAGCTTATTTGTTACAGGAGAAATAAATGTGTAGCTTAACAGGATTTGTTACCTACATTACCAGTTCCTACATTGACTTGCTTGTATCCCAGAATTATTAGAAAATATCCCTTAGGATGTGAAATCCAGAGTGTAAATGATTCTGCTCAAGTGTCAGCTTACCAATGACATCAGACCCATTCTACAGACACGTCGAGGCAGAGAGATGAAGATCTACATTTCCATGACCACCTGCTCAACTTTAAAGATTTGTGAATCAGCATCGTACACAGTGAACACTTAACAGCAGATACAGTAAAAATATTCTGTAGTCTTTCTGAAATATGTGTGTGTGTGTGTTTGTGTAACAAAACTCAACCCACTATCTTAAGTCTGACATCAACAAAAATACAGCCACACAAAATAATCTGGAATTTGAAAATTAAGTCCTGAACAACTTAATGTCACACAAATTACTAAAAATCACCATCTGGCTGTCCCAGTAAAAATTAGATACACTTATGTCCAAAAAAAGGGTACTACTACTCTCTTTTCCCCATTTCAACAAAAAGCGTTATGTCAAACTTCCTAGAGACTGGTAGTTATACTGTATTTCTTTTAAGTTATAGTTTAGTCAACTTCTCCAGTGCATTGATACTGTTCTTAAGCGTGACACTTGCTGCCAGTTTATGACCTGCTTCTGCTCTCACTCGCATCCAGGAGTTCTAGTTTAAGAATATTGTAAGATGAAATCGGTGAAACCAACCATAAAGCTGTAGTTAAAATTTAAGAAACCTTTTCTATCCCACTGAGCTAATGAAGTGCATTTTCTTGCTAGTATTTTGCAAAGATTTTCATTATTTTCTTGCTGGCTGATAAAGCTACTAAAACTCCTTTATACTGAGAAAGTATGGTTTTAAATTAAAACAGGCATACAGAAAGTGGTACCTCTTCCTTTTGAATTCACCTAAGAACACCACTATTTTTTCTTGCTTGAAGACATTAATTCATAGATTTTCACATTAAAGAGACTTTTTCTCCCTCTCAAGACTAGTGTTTAAATTATCTAATCTGAGGCATACATGCCACCAGTCATTATGGCAATGGGGAAATACAAATCTATATCCATAATGTGTATAGATAGAAAACAGGTATAAATATATCATTATCTCTATTAAAAAATCTATTATATATAAAAAACATACATAGGCTGATGCAGTAGGCAAACTGAAGTGTCTCTCCTCTTCACAGGAAAAAAGCTTCCTAGTTTTTTGGGAGGTTTTTTTGGTTTATTTAATACTTCTCTGTACACCAGTACTAGAACTACAGCAAATGTTTTCCAGTAAAGCACTTGCACATAGTCTTCAGAAAAGCGTGATTAAGATTAACTTCCACAGTCTTCAAATATTAGCTAGTTTTTTCTAGTCGTAAGCCATTTTCCAAGAGGTTTAGGTTAATATTTGCTACTTGTCTAAGGGCAACAATCTTTTGATTATTTAGGTTACCCAAAGAAAATGTTTCTCAAGAAACCGAGCTTGCAATTTTAACAGTTATTCTGTCTTCAGGTGGGAAAAAGACTCAGCATTTCTTCACCTCTATTTATATAATTCTGTGAAATATTCATCAGGATGTCTTTCACAGGCTTTAAGACCAGAAGTCCCATCACAACCCTACCCTAACAAGATATGACATTAGGTCTTATTAACTGGTTCTGTTCTCAATTGTTTACTGCTAGTTAGGCTATAGAGCCTAACATCCAGTCCATATTCACCACACCTAATGAACACAGCCAAATTAGCAATGTCACCTCCTGGATCCTGAGTAATGGGATTGAAGCAGAAAAGACACATACATACACAACCGCAAAGAACAGTCTGGCGCTCCTCCTCCTCTCTACTGTTAAGAGAACTCCTCAATTTATTGCCTCCAATTAGGTTCAGTATAAAAAGATTAGGATTGATACTGTTTCAGCACCATTTAGTTTCTTCTTAAATGTAACAAACCACAATTATTTTCTTACAAGAACGTAACAAGTAGAGATGTGCAGGAAGGATAATAGTAATCACTTTTTCCTCAATTGAACAATCTCCGAGTATCAGATTTAACCTAAGCCACAAAATGCAGTTTAAATCAGATGCTACGATTCTCCTGTTCTCCAGCAAAATCATGTTTCCTAAATAAATATATTTAGCTATGTTCCTTGACAGCACTGCCAGCACACCTACCTAAGCTACCGGCTGCTAGTGCAGACTGCAAAGCAACAGCCAGACTTGGAACCATCTGCTGGTAGTACACGGTGTCGGAGCAAACACAGGCTGTAGTTCCCACAGGTCCTGGCCAGCTTCGGATAGGTCTAGGAAACCCAATCAGAAATATTGGTAGCGTGAAGAGTGGCAGCAAGGGAGAAGAAAGGAGCGCAGAGATGGTGATGAAGGTCAGCAGGATTGGGAAGAAAATGACATTGAGTGTGATTAAGGTGGCGGTAGATTTGCGACGTTGTTTTTTCTCTGTCCACGATGTCAAAAGAAGAGTCATGGCAAACCGCAACTTTGAGATAAACTGAAGCAGTCGATCCCGTAGGATACCAACCTGCAACATACATACAAGCAGCATGTTTATTGTCTATCATACCATACTCAGCATTGCCAAAACTGCCTTACCTGTAACTCTAAGAAAATGACACTGACTGGTGTTAGAGCGCGTATCTTAGCATGATTTTTCACCCTCCAATTGCTAGGTCCTGAACTCTGTAATTCTCTAATATGAGAGGGCAAGGAAACAAAGACTTTAAGTGGCAACTATCTGCTTAAATTTACAATATGACAATTACCAGCAGGAGTCTGATTCCTGTATCAAGGCTCTTGTTCCACCAGAGGTCTGGATTTAACACCATTTGTGCTATTGACACAACCACAATGTCTAGTAGGGCATTTTCTGTGTTCTGCCAGACCTAAAATAGAGATATGTTAGACATACATTTAAAAATGTATTTATCTATCTCTGCTTTCATGACCTTTTTCTTTCCAATTAACATTAATAGTTAAGTCATGTAGAAGAGACTTTCTTAGGCTAAAATATTTAAAATTCAGATTACCATCCTAAATATTCTTGTGAATCCAATGCAAACAGACACAGAATGAAGATTTTGTAGTGAAGGGTCTAGCGACAGGAATGCTATCATAGCAAACGGAGACACTGTAATTGAAATAAAAGAAGAATTGATTTTTTTTTCCAAAAACATAGTTTAAATCTACAGAGGTAAGCAGTCTTATTGCAGAACAGAAATCTTAGCACAAGGAGAACTCTTGCATTCATTATTACAAACTCCTCTTTGTATTACACTTCCAGAATATCAAGCAGTGTATTTGCACTAATGGCCCAAGATGGCAAACATTTATGTTGATGCTTAGCTGAAATTTGCTATTACTTTTTTTTGGTGTTTGTTTTTCCCCAGCAGAATGGGAACATTCAACTAAGTAAAAATAAACATGAGAATAGCATTCATTAATCCATTTCCCCAAACTGATGCTTCTTTATGAAATTAAATAATTTAGATCAAATTTTGGTTTCCCTACCCTACCACAAAAGAGACTGTTCCCTTTACTAGCAAGTTGTATGAACCAAATATTTAGTCAATTTGAAGACTCACTTTTGTTTCTGAGTACCTTTGAAAAAAACAATCTAAAAGGGCCATTTTTTCAAGTGAGTACTGGTGTTATAACTAAAATCCTTTAAAAGGCCTTGCTTGCTGAACTGGACTTTTAAAAAGCTCAACTGTTAGGTTTACCCCTAAAAGAAGACATAAATAAAATCACTAATCACTTTCAGATATTCTGAACCAGTAATTTTGATCTGAGTGCACAATTTAGCAAAACATCAACAAGTAATTCCATCAACTTTTTTCTTAGTTCATTCATAGAATCTTGCACATACAGTAATTCTAGTGTTGTTTCAATCTTCCCACAAGCATCATCTAACAAACAACAGCCAGTGTGTATTCCTACCTAGTGTTAGTAAAATCCTCCTGACAACACCAACTTTCATTAGCCTTCTTTGCTTCTCCATGAACACAGTCACAGTCCTGACATCCTTTGGATAAAAGGGGTTTCGGAAGACTCCAAACAAGTACACTCTCTGAATCTCTCTAAGAATCCACATAATTACAAGTAATACCATCAGAACATAACTCGCTATAGCCTGAGGACTGGCTTTGGAAAAAGATGAAAAGCCTGCGAATTGATGAAGCAGGCTAGCTTCTATGAGAGCAAACGTCAAAACAGTCAAATAAAAAATAAATTCCCTCCACCCAAATTGTATTCTAAGACCTCTGTGCATATTTTTAGATTTGCTGGAGGATAAATGACTGATCATGGTGTGTTTGAAGGCAAAACCAATCTCGCTTAGGTTAAGACTCAGTATGAACCCAAATCCAGTCATGAAGAGGATCACACCGAGAGTGCTGGGAATGAAATACGATGCTATTGCTGTTCCAGCAGAAATGAGAAACATTACTAATAACCTGTGAAGGAGAAAATAAAAAAGATTTGCTTGAAAAGAAAAAGGTTATAAACACTACTGATATTACAATTATATAAACAACATTTACTTTGTGTTACTTGACATAGGTGAACCTCCTAGTCCAAACTCCAGCAGTTGTTCCATTCCCCATAGAAAAAGCGCGTCAAGCGGGGGCAGAATTCCCATTGCCCATAAGAACGGCAGAAAAGGAAATATGACGTGCAAAATCTGGTTTATCTGTTCTAGACTGGGTGTGTTAACAGCAAACCTGGATAAAAGAAGAAATGTATTTGAATTCTGTGAAGGAAAAGATAACTGATGTGTGGGAAGATTTTTTTTTTTTTTAACTACTACAGCAAATTCAGAGGTATGAACATAATGTATTCTATTTTCAAAAAATCTCAAAGGGTATCTTTTAAAAGGAAAAAAATGGATATACATTTATGCTTGGGGCAGTAATACAGTAGAACATCAGAACACAGGACAACTTCTCATTCAAAAGAGCCAACTGATGTAAGTATCTTAGTTGCTTTGATACTGTTGTGACAATATACTCAAGAAATACTTGTGCAAAACCAAAAGGTCCAGACCTCAATTGTTTAACAAAAAGATCGTATTTTTTCAAAATTACTGAAGTGATACCGTATGCAAGTCCAAGACCCAAGATGTAAGCATTAACACTGAAAGAACCAACATGTTGCCATAAACTCTCCTTATGAATACCAAGTGTCATTTTATACATAAAAATATTAAAATTTTCTTGTAAAAATTCAAAGATCATTATTAGGAACCTGCATAAATTCTAAGTGATATATAGTTCAACAACTAGCTAATTAACTTGAAGGTGGACTGATAAGACACTTGGTTTCTCTCTGTTTCTTAAGAAATAAATAAGTAAGCATCAAAGGAATTTTATCAAGACTTTAAAAAACACACGATTTTTTTTCCTCAGAAAATTAGTTAAAAGAATTTGTGATCCAAGACCATGTGTCTAATTCTGTATCTTAACTGAAGAGGCAACTAGGGTAAATCATTAACAAAGACATCTCCATGGGCAAAACCAGTAAAATCAAACATGCTTTTTAAAAAATGCATTTAAATTACTCCAACCATAAAATATGTACAAGTGACAAAGTGAGATAAATATCACCCAACAGGGAGAAAGAATGCATAAAATAACTCTAAAAGCATCTTGCTTTAAGGATTCTACAAATACTTTAGCTAAAACATTCTTCTGAAAAGTGGAAATATAAAAGTCTACTATTTGTAGACTGATATAGTTCTTTCATATTATGAAAGTACTTAAAAATCCAAGCTCAAAATCCATATAACAAAGATATAGCAACTTTTGCTATACTCATACATTAATAACAAATTAATTGTGCTTTTTGCACATACAATTCATAACGTTCTGCAAGCACTTTGCAGAAATTAAATTAGAAAATATTCCAGGATGAAATCAGGATATAAATCCATTACTCCTGAAGTTTGCAGATCTGTGGTTCCAAGCCAGGAACATGTTTTTTGAAAACATGCTCTTTAAAAAAGGACATTGATGCAAATATACTGAAATTGACACTAGATGATAATTTTAGCTGTCCCTTACTTAGATCTCTGTCCCTAATTTATGTAGAATCCTATAAAAATTAAAGAATAGCCTTTTATGCACATCATAGAGCATTGATATTTACCATATACTCTTCTAGTTTCTTCCTTTGTAGTTTCTACAGTCGCTAAAATCTCAAATTTTCCTCAGCAGAATGATATCCTCTCATTAAAAATATACACAATAACCGTTACTTTAAATAGCTAAATGCTGTATTATGTTTACCTGTGTGCAAGATCCACTGCAATAAAAACAAAAATGTAGAAAGGTCTCATCAGAGCCGTGATTTCATAAGTATCCAGTGTTTGGAAAGTAGCTGTTTCGGTAGCTGTATTTATGATTAACGAATATTCTCCTATACATACAGTCACCCAACCAAATACAAAGATCGTAACAGTTCCTCCAATGTTGCTATATAGCAGGGTTATTCTGTTTGGCAGCAAATACCAAGTTCCCAACCCACACAATACCCCTGACAGAAAGGAATGAAATACAGTGTTGAATATATACTTCTTCCCAGGAATAATAAATTTTACTGTTTCTGAACCTACACAGCTGGAAAATTCAAACTCATCTTCATCTGTTAGGGTATTCTGAATGTGCATTCTTTCTATTGTCACTGTTTTCTGTTTTGCATACAGATTTGTCATCTGAAGAATAAGGGCAGTAACAAACATCAGTCCTCCTGAAAGTGCTGCGGTACAGTAGTCTTTCATAACCCCTAACTGGTACAAAAGTGTTCCTACTCCTCCCAAAACCCATGGCATCAAGAAAAGGATAATCTGATTCACATATATGTAAGGAGGGGCACAATAGCCTAATTTAAATCTGGGACCTCCCAGCACAGTCTGTGGAAAGCGCTTCAAGAAGAAATCCTGTTTGTAATCATTCAGCAGAGGCACATCTGGACCCATTTTTATTACTCAGGAATGCTGGATGAGTATCATTTTTCCTGTAAGAGAACAAAAAGAAAGAAGGAAACACCATTGAATCTGGAACTCAGAACTTATCCAGGGAATTCTTTGGTCCTGTCTTCATTTACTAAGTTATAGTGGAATTCTGACACGTTACCGTTAGTAGATATCATTCTGAAACACCAAAAGAATCTGCTAGAAACTAGCAAATACTTAAAAAAAACTATTAAACACTTAAAATGGAAAAACATTATTTATTTTAAAATAAAAAGTATGTTCACAATCTGAAGCTTTAGGCAACAAAAAAACCCAATATAATCAGTTCTTGAGAGACAAAACCAACTGATCTCCACACTAGGGCACTTTCCTAAAACTGACTTTTTTCCCTATCTGGTCTGACTACAATCACATTTTGCCACAGACCTCTAATTCCAATTAATCGTATTATGGATCTTCATATACAAACGCAAGAGTCAGTGATTTCACTGAATAGCCACATAAGTGCAAGGATACACTCACACCAAGGTCCCTGTAAAAATCAAAACCTCATGAAATAAACTAACTGTAAGAAAAAAAGAAAAAAAAAAAAGATTAGTAGAAACGTTAAGAATTGTTTTCCACATCAGCATTTTTACTGTCCTACACAGCCTAGTTGCAGAACAGGATCTCGGTGTACTAAGCACTAACAAGACAAAATGAACAGTTCGCTTCTGCTTCCTAAAATCTGTAAGATAAAAAATAAACACAATACTTTTGAGTTGTAGCAGAATGGGCATATATTCTTGTTTGTCAATAGAGAAAGCTGAAAAAAGGAAAAAAAGATACCTGTAAACTTTTACAATGAATCATCAAATAGAAATCAGATATGAATGCTCATTTAGAGATGATTAGACAATGTAAAAGTAATGAATTTAAGAAGGTAACTATGATACTCAAGTATAATTTTACGCTACTAGTCACAAAACCAAGAATCCACAGTTAGAAATGCTCAAGCTAAGAAACAGGATAAAACAGCACAAAAATGCAGTGCTAAAGCACTTAATAATTCTAAAAAAGACATGCTGGCATGCATTAGGAGTTGCACAAGTACTGAAATCCTGACTTTCTTCTACTGGACCTGTATAATCTGATGAACACCTATTATCCATCATTACTGATATATTAAAAATTAAACACTTGGCTGCTGCGGAATTTCCACACTACTCTGATTCCTTCTTTATATGAATCTAATTGCTTTTTAGGTGCTTCTGAGAACAATTTGCTCCTTAGTAAGCAGCCATCAGTCACTTGATTGCAGGTAGGTACTAGTAATCAGGGGACTAAATGTGTAAGAGTGCAAATGACAGAAATTAAAAGCCATTCGTACATTATCGCAACTGGAAATTTCCATTCAGGGTCCATGAAGTCAATATGCTCCACAATGAAAACTGGGACCCCACAGGCTCTGTTAACTACTCTCCATGTAGACTGTTGACTAACTTTTTTTTTCTCCAAATTAGAATTTTTACATATAGGATACTGACTATGGAGTATTGAGACTGTAGAGGTTTTTTGGTCATACTATTTCAAGTTACTGAAAGTTTCATAAGGTAAGGGGAAGGTAAGTGACAGACTTAATGGAAAAGACACGTTGACAATGAAGAGCTTAATTCATTGCAGTCAGCTCAGGAATTTGAAAATACAACGGGGACATACCCAACTAAAACCAAATTTCAAACTTAATTGAAATAAATATATATCACAATTCACCCAATCTGGTTTAGGAAAAGAAATACAGTTTAGAGGTCTACATAGATATGAAACTAAGTTGCTGTGGAAGTTACACACAGTAGAAAACTCTTATGCACCCAGACGATACAAGCTGAGTTTTAAAATACATGTGGAACCAAAAGATAGGTTGGGGCAGCTGTGGTTTTCTGCAGTAAGAAGGGCTATTTTTGTTTCAAGTTCAAGTCTGCATTAGTGTTTGTCAGTTTATATCGCTAACAAAATGTTAACAAAACACTCCTCTTACAGTTTCTGTGTAAACAATAGACATCTTTGTGTGAGAAAAAAAAATAATCAACATACATAAATAATACACTTCTACTTGGCTACACTCCAAAACAAGCCATAAAAAGATGCAAATTTTTTATAAATGAAAATCCTGAAATGGAACCTCACAAACTACGGAAAAAATACCCTCGACTATCCTCCTGGCTTCCAAAGGGGTGGGTAGCACATTAGGACAAGAGGCACTCATGAGTGCCTTGTTATTTCTGTGCAAAGCTCTAGCAACAAGACTGCCTACATTGGTGAATGTTACAGGACCTAGCTTCGATATACATTCCTAACACACAGGCCTCACCCGACTTTGACAACTTGCCTGGTTACCCATCCCACACCACAACAGTTTCTCATCACCAACAGGGATCCACGTGACTTAGATACTATCATAACAAGGATGGTAAAAGGACTTTAGGGTGTTAAAGCCATTTAACATGTTCCCCCACCCCGTGCAATATTCTATTGCACTTAATAAAAAAAGAGCCAAAGCAAATTTTGCCCAAATACAGGAGAAATTTACAGGAGGGAATGAATTTTTGTCTAAATGACCATCATCCTTCACATCCACTGACACTGGATAACTCTCTGCAGTCTGGTTTTATTTCAAGCAGGTTACAGGAGGAGAGGTGTACAGCTCTCAACTGTCTAAGCCACCGAAAGCACATAAGGCTTAATAATACTTACCCCAGCTGTCTTCACCTTTTCACATGAGACTAAGCGATGGTTATAAATCACCTGCTAGCACAGGAGGGATGAATGCCAGCATAGGAGACGCAAAGGGTCTGCTGTAGACACCCCCTGGCCACCTGCGTACCCTGACACCTGCACCTCTGCTCCGTGGTTAAAGACTCAGCTGTGCTGCAGGCCACCTTCCAAGCCAAGGAGCCAGATGGAGCAGGCTGAGGGTCCTCTCCTCAATGGCATCCATGCCATCCCCCAGCAAGACCATGGGATGAAGCATTTTAGGCCAATGGGCTCCAGTTATTGGAGTAGTGTCCAGGGACCACTTTGGGAAGGGCTGCTGACCACCTCCCTCCTTCCCGAGACACCTCTGCACCTGACCAGGTGGGCTCCGACCAGAGCCACCACACCTTCTACCCAGCCACCTCTCCTCCTGATCTTCTGCAGGAAGAGAAATAATAAACTCAAGTAACCAAAAATAAAGCCTCTGCTGTTTTTAAGCCCTCAGGGGATGTGGAGGCCAGGCAGCCACCAGACCCGACGAGGCATGACTGGTAGGGAGACTCAGGGGAAAATAACGCCGGTCAGGCAGAGCCAGGCGGGATGTGCTGTCCCCGCACCGCCGCCTCTCTGCTTCGTGGAGGCTACGGCGCCGCTGCCTGCTCCCGTTAAGGGCCCTGCGGCACCCCGGCTGAGGGGGGAAGGGGGCAGGTGGGTGCCTGCACCCCTGCAGCAAACGGCTGGTGGCGGCGAGAGGCAGCCATGGTAAAGAGCCTCTGCGAGGCGGGCACCTACCTCTGGCCCAGGCTTGGAGTAGGTCAGGGGCCTTGCGGGGCGGGGGTAGAAGGGGAACGGGGCTGAGCCTGCGGGAGGGGGACGGAAAGGAAGGAGGATGGCGGAGGGCTCCCCCTCCACCGCAAGGCTGCCTTAAGGGAATGCGGACGGCGCAGGCCGCGGCCAGCCGCTCCTCCCCGCTGGCGCGGCCCCTCCACCACGGCTCTGCTACTGCTGAGGAAGAGGAAAGTGGAGGCGGTGGGTAACGGCGGCTGTGAGGCCCGATTTCGCTGCTACGGCCCCCTCCCCTCCGCTCCGCTCCCCACCCCGCCCTCTCTTCCCTCCCCTCGGCCACTGACGCCATTTTGCCTGCCTGAGGCACACCGTAGCGGCAAGGTGTTGCAGGAATTCCCGCTGCAGATGGCCCTGGACAGCGGAGTGGTAGCGGGTAGTTACGGGCATCTCCTTGGCGGGGTCGGCACAAAAGCAGCCGGTGAGGGGCAGACCGCCTTCCCGCTCTTGTGCGGGGGAAAAGGGGGTGGCTGCTACACGCCCGGCGATCCCCGCCGCCCTGACTGCTTCTGCTTACCTCAGCGGTATGGGTGTCTGCAGCCGTGCTTTCCACGCGTAACCATCGTTCTGTGGTAAAAATAGGCGTCAGACATGTCCCTCTGTAGCTGTGGTCTGCCAGCAACTTCCCTAAATGATGGAGAAGAGAGAAGGGTGAAGAAAATCTCTCGGTCCACAGACGAGCTGTGGCAAGGCAGGCAGGGCCTACTCGCAGCTGCCATTACCAGTCGTGTGCTGGGCCTCGTGCCTCCTGGGTCCCTCTGTCTCCTTCGGTCTGTGGCCTCCTGGCAGCAGCCATGCTCTGGAGAGCAGTCATCTTCAGGAGGTGAATGCCTCGCCTGGACAGCTTTGGTTTCCTGAAGTCCGTCTCACATGGAAGCGTCAGAGGTGGTTTTTTCATCATTTTTTTTTTTCAGTTGTTTCTGTAATATTCCCACAATAATAAAAATGCAAAAGCAAATTAATTAGTCTGTTTCTTTATTACAACATTAACTTTCAATTCACAACATTCTAGTATAAACATTTAGCACAAATACTCAAGTCCACAGCATTCTAACAATACTAAAATAAATGTTTTCTTAATCTGAAATGTTAATGGCCAATGTTTTAACTAGTTGGAGGTGAGAACACTGATTCTAGCTTCAGAGGAAAATGCATTCTCTGTTTTCTTTTAGATTAAAAAAACTTGAGTATTCACTGGCAAATTGAAATGTAAATCCAAATAGTGCAGTGCTACTTACTACTTCATATTACACCCATTAAACATTGACAATATTTAATAGAGTGAGCATGCTTAATATAATTTATATCTAATATTACTGAAATGGTATTCATTAAAATACCAGGGTGTGCATTATGTCTACCGTAATGCCTATATTATAACAATTCACCATATAAATTCTTACAAACAGTTATAACCCTTTTGATCTGAATCTAATAAAATTTAACACATGGGCATATGCTGAGAATTCTAGATAGACTAAAAGAATAACCTTAATTAATTTTTATCAGAAGCATTAGAACTTTCTTGTAAGACTGTTAATCTTTGTTTTTCAGAGATAATAAAAAGGCTGTCAGGTCAGGCTATCCAGTGTAAAACCTTGGAAACGCTGCCAAAGAAAAACACTCATTTGTGTTTACTGACTTTCTTTTAAACGAGGTTCAATGTTGCAAATAATACTAAAGTCCATCCTGCTGGAAGACAAAGACAAGTATCAGACAAACTGTTCTTCTCAGGATCCTCAATTTAGGGTTTATTCACTCTGTCCTTCAAATGTGTCTGTTGCAATCCTTTTAAAATTAAGTATTTATATGTCTCACATACAAACAGATACTCCAAGGTAAACAGCATCTCTGTACAAACTACATCTCTGTAGTGAGGATTTACTCTTTGTTCACAAGTTTTGCCCTGCACCAGTTCAACAATTCAGTTAAAGTTCCGTAAAGGTTGTGAGAAACACTCACGAATAGAATGTAAAGAGGACAAAGTTTTTTAAGCAAAGAAAAAAAAAAACTTTATTAAAACAAAATTAACGAGTCAGCTGAGTCGGGTGCTGCTCCCTCCCCACCAAAAAGAGGCACACCCAGTTACAAAATTTAAGGCATTTATGCCTTCCAGTCCCTTTCCCCATTGGGTCAGTATTTCAGGGCTTACATTCTTTCACGATCAGTGACCCTGCCACAGGCTCCACTCCTTAAAAGTTACTTGATCCTGCTCA
>VXBJ01000084.1:34661-61988 GCA_013400055.1 Nycticryphes semicollaris | reverse complement strand
AGCTCACACCACCCAGGAGCAGGTCAATGCCATGATCTCTCACCGCTGCTGTCTCCCAGCCCAGCTGGCATTGGGCAGGGGTAAGGGTGGCAAGGGAGTGACACCCAGTGGTGCCAACAGGACCCTTCGTGTGTCAGGTATGAGGCACTACAGGTCTGGCATTGTTGAATCTGAGGATCAACATGAGAGGGAAATGGAGAATAAAGACGAGTAAATGAGGTGGATTAGAGGAGCTGTTTTACTTAGCCTTTGCTTTCCTTTCATTGTTTCCTTTTAATCCTTTGCTTTCCTTTCATTGGTTTAGCTCTTGTACTTTTATCCTTGCAGGCAGAGACAGCTACGCTCCTCCTTTCCTTCTCTTCTCCTGCCTTTCTTTTCCTCTCCTCTCTTTGAATCTCACTATCTAATCCCATTTCTCTCTTTCTCTCTCCATTTCTGTCCCCATCCCTTGTTCTCATTCTCTCCTCCAGCTTCTTTCTCTCTCTCTCCAGGCCCCATATTACTCAAGCAGCTTTTGTTAGCACTGTCAACTGCATCAGCATGTAAGTGAAATTGTACTGTAAGTGAAGTTAAAAGTATTTCTATGGTAGGATATTTAATCATTTGAATCCTTGATAGGAGCAGCTCTTTTTATTTTCACTAGCTATAAATCCAGTCTCTATCTAATCTCTGATCTCGACGAGGAGAGAATTAACCAACTGAGTGTGTGACTAGAAAGGAGCAGGCTGAAGAGAAGGGACCACTTTATCTGAGTGTGGAGTGGAGCAGCATAGGAATAAGGCAAGGAGCTGCTCTCAGCTCCCTGCCGTTCTTCTCATTGCCTTTCCCTGAGTCTACCTTTGTTCCCCCTCCCCAGACACTCCAGCAGATTAAAAATGCCATTTTCCATTCACAGTCCTGTCTTTACTCCCTTCAGCGATTAACCCAGCCCGTGATGGTGAGGAGGAGATGTGTTTCAGACCGCAGAGCCCTGAATCATGGCCCATCTCCAGCTTGTGCTGGGCTGGATCGGACTGACTCCAGGTGTGGATGGTTGCTGTGGGCTAAACCCTGCCTCAAGGGAACTTATGACAAGTTTGGGATCTCGAGATGACCCTTCCTCTGGTCTGCAACAGGAGCAGTCTATACAAATGGAGCCAGTAATTATTCCTCTTCTCCTCTTCACCTGGGTCTAGTTAGAGCAGGTAAGAGCCTCATGCAGTGCCAAGTGCCTTTCTTCAGACTTTGTCTGGACCTCTCTTCTCTGTGCAGTGGAGATACCCATCCTACTGCTAGAATTTAAGTCTTTTTCCATATAAAGTGCTGGGTGAAGTTATCAGAGTCATGCATCTTTCCTTCTTTAGCCACTTGTTTCACCTCCAGGTATGTGGGATGTAGACAACCCTACAGCTTATTCACCTCTCCATAATACTTGTGCTTGTACCCAGTGTATCTCCATCAGTGAAGGGGTATAATGGAGAGATGATCATAAATGTTCTGACTTATTTGGGACTCTCATATTTTCCTCTCAGAGCATGCTGATTTGGTGAAAGTGAAGCATTCTGCAGAGATATGCTAATTGCAATGAAGCCCCTGAGAGATCATGGTCATCTCTGGAAACTTTTCTGCTGGCTTACAGGGATACAAGTTATGAGGAAAATGAGCATCAGATCCATAAGAATGGGAATCTGCTTGGAAGGAGCAAAGTTTGCTGGCAGGAACGCATGGAGATCTGGTGGAAGAACAATTTCCTTCTACCTGGGGTTGAGATTGGGCCGCCAGGCAAAGGTAGCAGCTGGGGATGAAAGAGGGGGGAAAAGGGTAGGAAGCCTGTATCGGTTGTTCATATGTTACTTAAGCCTTGCCAACATTTTAAGCTCTTCTTAAAACCCACAGTCCAAGAGGTCTATGCAGAGAACTGCAGTCTGATTACACAGAGCATGGTGGCATCAATATTTACCTTGAACATTTGTCTGAAGGATGAAAAGTACTACAGACGCTCAACAACTTGGACGCAGTTCCTTGCAAGAAAGAACCAGGCTACCCTGTGATGATTTAGTGCCTGCAGCTGGGACAAGCACTATGTCTCTCTAAAACAGCAACATTTAAAAATTGGGAATGTTTTGCACGTGTGTTTTGTGATTCCGGGGGGAAGGGGGGAGGCAGTGTCAGAAGCTGTGAGCTGCAGAAGAGGTGAGGCCTTACAGGGAATCATTAGCCATCTCTGTTTTGCTCCCCTCACACTCTCCGTTCTCGGGGATCTGCAAAACAGTAGCACTGGGGATCTTTGGCCATGGAGCAGGGTTGTCCCAGGCTACTTGCAGTCGACGTGGCCGATGAGATGTAGCAGGCGAACCTAACAGAGGAAGTGGAAGGAAGAAGAGGAACCAGCATGGATGGAGATGATCAACACACATGGAAGGATCCATTCAGAGTAAGGAGTGAGGGACAATGGTCCCATTAAATGGGCAGTGTGAACAATGGTGGACACCCTTGGATCCTTGGAGATCAGTGCTCAGGCAACGCAGTTTCCCTCTGTCAGTGAAACGTCTGCCAAGACTTCCCTGCCAAGTGGGTTGATTTTTGTGACAGCAAAGGTGTCATCAGCCCGAGGGGCTGATGTGGAACCTGGATTGATGAGACGGGGTCTGGAATGCTGGCTGCAGAGCTGTTGAGAGCTCAGGGCTGGGTAGAGAAGCAGAGGTGGCAGGGAGGATGGAGGTCGACTACTCTGTGACGGAGAGGGTCACCTGAGGATCTATCATCATGTTAAGTAAATGAGGGAGGAAGGTTGCATCCTCTGAGCATCAAGAAGCTGGAAATGCTGGAGGTCTGAGTCCACTGGGTGCAATTAACTGGAACCAAGGAAGACTGTCTCTAGTCACCAAGCTGCTACTTCACCTTGTCATCTCCTCAGAGAGTGAAGCTTCTCTCCTTTGGTGGATCCAGCCTCCCATACATGCCCTGTAACTGTCGAGAGCAAACGGAGGGAATGGGGAAGGGACAGCCCTTATCTTTCCCTCCAGCAGGTCAGGTTTGCTCTGGCCATGCTTGGTCAGCTGTGCTGTGGCTCACTGTCCCATTCGACACCTGGCTTTCACCCTGTCCATCTTGCAGGCACGCTTCCATTCTGTGTGTGTGGTTTGCTCAGTCTGTGCTAATTATGCCCTTGACATATGCAGTTAGAACTTCTTGTGTCTATAACAGCATAGAGGTGAAGGAGGTTAATTAACTTGGAGGAAGGAAGCTGAGTGTCCTTACACAATACCCCCTTCCATATGCATTAGTTATGAAGCCTGAAGAAACTATTTAACCAAAAACAGCCCATGACTTACTAACTTTCTTTTTTCCTGCCTTTCTTCCCGATATTACAAATGCTGCCTTGCCTCAAGAGTAGGTAATAGCTGCTTTATATTCTCTTTGCAGTTTCAGCCATCTCTGCCCCCGAAAGTGACACACTTTGCAATTGGGTCTGGAGTCCTAAGGAAAGAAAGGTTCAAGTTTGAGGCCAGAGGCTGAGTTACTAGCCCAGAGGCTGTTACTAGCCCAGAAGGAGGGAGAGTAGAGCTGTAAAGATTCAGACAGCAAGGTGCTTAAACTTTTCCAGTGACAAGTGTCAGGTACAGAAATCATTATTATTTCTTTTAATTCGCAAATTTTGCTGCTGCTCATAATTTGGAATTTCATCAGAAAGGATTCTGGAGCAAGGGTTTGATTCAAGCCATCAGGATCTTGAATAAGATCTGGTGCCTTCCAAAACCCCTCCTTGCCCTGGGTGTGAAGCCCTGCTCTGATTTCCTGACCAAAGCTTATCCCTTTTTATTTCTTCCCCACCCAGTAAGTGCCTAGTACTCCCAGCACCCTATCTTTCCCCTCTGGATGGCAGCCTGGTACAAGCAGCCCATCTCAAAGGCTCAGACTTATGACTGCACCAAGCACCTACATGGTAAAGGCAGGAGTGAAGGAAAAAATAAAAAAAAAAAGACAATTTAGGAAGGAAAAGATAAAAATGTCAGCTGCTTACTAATGCCAAACCAGCTCCATTTGCAAAAGAGCAGAACTACTCCAGGTAGACTACATGAGCACTATGCCCCGTCTCATGTGAAAAATGGAGTAACGGAAAGATGGAAGAGGTACAATAGTATTAAGCAATGCTGTCTGTGAAGCCCATGCTGTCCCCTGCCCACATCTGGGATGTGCTTCTGTGGAGAGGCGAAGGGCAGGCTGCAGCCCTCTCCTCTCCCCACCTTAATCTCCCTTTCCACGTACCCTCAGAGGTCATCCCGCTCCTGGCTCAGGAGGTGTGAGTGGGTTTAATTTTGCACCTCCCTGGCTCTGCCTCAGTCTAAAGACTGGACTAAAGAATGTGAAATGTAGAGCAGTATCTGCAAATACAGAAGAAAAAGTAGTGGAGAACAACAAGCTGAAGCTGCTGGTGCTCTGATACACAGATAAACTCTTGGGATATGCTTAACTTAAAGGCTTGCTGCCTTCGACTTGAATATATGCTGATATTGCACATGCACATACCTGCTGATTGCCTGAGTCCAGAGTCTTTCCCTTCTCTGTGATCACTAAACTGAATCTCTCAGTCTGCGCCGGATCACAGTCAGGTCCTGCCTCTAGTTAAGTTTGTAACTTGAAGGCCTTATGGTGGGCTCACATCCCACGAGATCTGTGGAGAATCCACCGCACCCCAATATCCACAATGTCTTTTGACCAGGAACAGGTTCGGTTTCAACCAACTTGGGGTAAGGTGGTAAGAAAGCGTTTTTCATTCACATTTTTGCTAACATAAGATTTCCCCTTGGGTGGCTCTGGGTCTCTGTTCTGCTCTGTGGGAGGTTAGTCACGATGTACAGGCACCCTTCTTTTTTTTTTTTTTTTTGTTGTTTCAGTGATTCATGAGACCTTTCAAATTCGTGACACTGTTGGGCCAAAAACCGCAGCTAAATGTGGCTGTACAGAGCCAGCAACGCCTCATGAGAGAGGGGGATGGAGGCAGAGCTTTTCACAGCAAATCCGTTCCCATCCTTTTGCATGGCAGTGGGGTTGTTTTGGTTTTGGTTTTGTTGTTTTTTTCCTTTTTACCCAGGTGTCTTTCTCTCCCCGTGCTCACACACCTCTCCTGCAACAAATGACTCAGGCTGTTTACAGAGAAGGAAAGCTAATAGAAACCAGGCAGAATTCGAGCCTCTCTGGGACTGTTTTACACACTGACAAAATCATTCTTTTCTCCCCGCGTTAAATATTCATGGCACTCAGATTTTTAGAGACAAAGGTACATTTTGTTTCTAAATGTGCTGATCCACAATAGGTTTCTCAACACCGGGGTTTTCTTTTCCACCTCCTTTCAGAGGGGGGAAATAAAAAAAAAGAATAAGGAGGAAGGGTGTGTGCCCCGAAAGCAATGCAGTCTGACTTCATTTCCATCATGTCTCTTTTGGGGGTTGTTTTGATCTGGGAGCAATTTTGCCGTGATATTTATGGCCTGAACTGCTATTTGTACAATGTTGGGCTTTTGTGTACACGTGAGTGTGTGTCCCTTGTACAAATAACACGTCAACATCTCCACGTTTCTCAGCCTGTAGTTAAGCCCATAAAACAAGACGCTCTAACAAAAGCCCCATATATTACTGCCACTCTGAATATTTGTAATTTTGAGACAATATTTACATAGACTGTTAAGGCTAAGCTCCTGGGCCCATTGACAGATCACAGGCAGCTGAAAGCACAATGTATGTGCTGCAGTTTAGTACTAAGCAGGGAAAGGGAAAAAGAAGCCAAAAATACAAGCAAGATAATAAAGAACAGGTTTATGTATTAGCAGACACATAAAGGCAACAGCAGAGAGAGAATCAAACAGAAAGTCAATGTACAAAGCAACGCTGCAAGAGATCTGCATTTGGACAGGAGCTTCCAGAGTGGTGTTTGGAAGTGGGGCATCATCTCTGCCCATTTTTCCACCTTTTTAATGCGAGGTAAAAGCTAGATTTTTCAAAGAATTCAACTTCAGAGTTGAGATATGATCAATTCCTCATCGTGAAAATGTCAATAAAAATAAAAATAAAAAAAACCCAACACACCCAGAAATGTGGTTTTCTGCTAAGATTTTTTGTTGATTTTGTTCTTGTTGTTTAAAAGCCCAGCAATGACACAAGTTCATGTTGGTTTCACTCTCTGGAATCGATCTGTCAGTACACAGTGGACAAATCGAGATATTGCAAAAAACCTGGCAAAAAGGTATCTACAATTTCCCTCCCCTTTTTTAAAGAAGAAAGCTCTGTGACTTGGACCGTGTGGCAGTGGTGCCTGCCATGCCAGACTGTGCTCTCCTCTCACCCGTCCCGAGCAGTTGGTTCCTGTGCAAGGAAGGGTTGTTTCTGCAATGGCAGTACCAGGAGGCTGGGGTATCCTAGATCAAGATTCATTGATCCACATTGCTGTCTCCTGCATGGATGGTGAGACTTACACAGTCACCAAGAAGCCTCCTGAGATCTTAAAATTAAACCCCCACTGATCTCGGTTTCCGTTGGGGACATTGAGCAGCCAAGCCATTCATGCAATGGGTTGGACCAGAGGGTATGGTCCTCAGCCACCCAGAGCTGTGCCATGCTGCCCCTAAATCACAGCCCTCCACTAATTGTCCCTTACTATTTGGAGGGGTTTGGCCTCTCCACTAACTCTCCTGCTCCCTTTTGTGCCAATTTAGAGTTTTTGTGGCATTGTTTCACTGATGTCTGATATACACAGTGCACATTCAATATACAAAGCCAGGAACTAGGATGTTGTTTTGGGTCTGGAAACAGAAGCGACAATGGAATGGATGTTATCCTGAACACCTGCAGAACCAGGCTAACCAGGAGCTGGGTGTGAACAAAGCACTTAAATAGGGATAATTTGGTGGTGGCAGAGTCTCAAATTATCTACTGTCCACGGGGACAGATCCACCAAATTGCAGTGCCAGATCAGCTGGGTATAAAAGGTCGTCATAATCCACACCACAGACACCACAATCAAATTAGCACTAATTGGAAATTACAGCTGAGAGACCAAAGACTGAATGGGCCATGAAGACTGAACTCCAAGTTCTCCTCAGGGCTCTCAAATCAGCACTAAAATCACTTGCTTTAAAAAGACAATAACTATTCTCTCCAAGTTGTTACATATTTTAAAATCTGTGATTCAGTCACATCACACCCCCATGCAGGAGCAGCCTTTCATCAATATTATGCATTTGCAGCGTGGTGGAAAGACCCAGTCTGAAGTCTTATTGAATCAGATGCTCTACAAAGTCGTGATTTCTTTCAAAATAAGCACACAACCCACAGGTACTACCAATAGTGCCGCACATTATCAATGGGCTTTTTTTATGGTTTCCATCAAATGCGGTTTAAAGTATAATGTCCCTAACATGGAAGGCTACAAAAAGACTTCCCCAGCTTCTAGTACATGTCTGACTTCCTCTTTATAGTCCCCAAGCTTATAAAAGGAGGGTATGACCCCTATTAAATAGAGACCATTCCAGGGACAAAATACTTCTGAGGACACAGTTATTTGATTTAAGCTGAATGCCTGCTCAATATAGCCCCCACCACTTTTACTGGGTTATTTATTGGCAGTAAACCTTTACCCAGTGTTTCAGGCTTACCTTTCATGAGGCTTTGAGTCTTCATGTGATTTCCACTTACGCATACCCTCATAGAAAGCCTCCTTAACTGTTTTCTTTCAGTGGGCTCCCAGCACTGGCAAAAAAAGTGGATATTATTTCTACTTTGAGCTTCTCTGGCTTTCTCCTCTAGCACTACATTCTTTGTGTACAAAGACAACAAGGATGTTGGCCATTTACCAGTCTGGATTTGCTCTCCATGACTACGTCTACATACTAAAATCTCCATTTTCACTTTCTTCACTTTTCAGATCTCCCTTGCCCTGATGAAAGGTTGGTTTGGCAATAGCACCGACTCATGCTTCCTCTGAATACTCTGATAGTATTCTCATGTCCTGGTAACTGTCTTTATATACTAAGGTTAGAGCTGCTAAGCTACAAGTTACTTCCATAAGCATCATTGATAGGTCCATTTCCAGAGGGAAAAATAGTAGATCTAGTGTAACGTACAGAGATAGGAAGCAATGAAACTGGCTTCTGGATGAGGAAGGTTTCACCGTAAGAGGGAGCAGAGACAAAATGAACTCGTTACTACTTTCGCCCGGTGCCAGGTAAGTATTAAAAGAATTTAACTCTTTTAGTGCAATTGGCCTTTTTTGTTATGTATACGGGCTTCATGATGGACGAGTTGTTAAAAAATAAATACAGAAGTAATGATGGTAGCAATCACAGAAAGCAATTTTCAGATATAATATAGAGTCTCCTGGATGTGTACAGCCTGTGCTACACTATTGATTTCTTCCTTTCTTTATTGCACTTCGCTCCTCTCAGTTCACCGAAGCCCCAACCCTAGTGCTGCCTACCCTGCCAGCCAACAACCCTGACGAGCAGTCATGAATTATTAACATGTAGGAGCCCTTTAATTGGATGAGCTGCAATTAATAATTCATTGGAGGTGCTTGCAGAGAGAAGGAGGGAAGGAAAGCGGGGGGGAGATGCTGTTGCTGACAACTGTGCCCACACTAAGAAGGCAAGTGGGAAAGTAGGATGTTCCAGCTGGAGCCCCCCAGATGATTGCTGCAAGAAGAATGAGGTGCAGCTAGAAAAGACCTGCCCAGGATAGTTACAGAATCACAGAATCCTCATGGTTGGAAGGGACCTTTGAGATCATTGAGTCCAACCATAATAACAAAAAAACCCACACACCACCACACACTGAAAACACCACACTCAAAAAAACCCCTCCATAACAACCACCACACCCAACAATCTCGGGCATGCCTTAGAAGTGCCACTTCAACACGTTTCTTAAATAACTCCAGGGATGGTGACTCCACCACCTCCCTGGACTGGCTGTTCAGGTGCCACTTCAACACGTTTCTTAAATAACTCCAGGGATGGTGAATCTAATCTAAACTTCCCCTGCTGCAACTTCATACCATTTCCTCTGGTCCTGTCACTATTCCCTTGGGAGAAGAGGCCAGCACCCACCTCTCTACACCCTCATTTCAGGTAGTTGTAGAGGGCAAGGAGGTCTCCCCTCAGCCTCCTATTCTCCAGACTAAACATGCCCTGTTCCCTCAACCTCTACTTATAGGCCTTGTTCTCCAGACCCCTCACCAGCTTGGTGGCTCTCCTCTGGACACGCTCCGGCACTTCAATCTCCTTCCTGTAGTGAGGGGCCCAGAACTGAACACAGCACTTGACGTGACGCCTCACCAGTGCCCAGTACAGAACGCGAGAACTGTTTAGAATTCTGACCCATCGTTTACAGACGTTGTTCCCAGCACGTCAAATACATGGCACTGAGCCTTGAGTCTGCAACATGAGGAGCCACACAGTAGGATACAGAGCTCAGCAACGAGCCTGTCTCCCATCTGTGTCCCTAATGCTCTTGGAAATAGCTCCAACACCTCACCCTAGTCATGATTTCCCCCCCTGCAAAGGATCCAGGAGCAGAGCAGGGTGGGCACGTGGGAGCCAAGCTGCTGGCCTCGTTATACCACAAGACTCACTGCTTTCAAAGCTCCAACAACAAATTAATGCTGCTTTGTCATGCACAATCTTGCTGGCTTCCAGCTGACAGGCAAGGCCACAGACCATTAATGTTAATTAATATTTATATTACAGTTGTGCCTGGAGGGCTCAATTCAGGTCACTATTGTGTGATGCACCTTAGAAACATATTGAGGATCAGGTCCCCTCTTGTGCTACTCAGTCCACATACACAAAGATATGTTCCTCTGTCTAGAAATAACCTTTTTCTTTTGCTTTTCTTAACTTGTATTTTTTTATAGCTTCAGTAAAGAAGCCTGGATGGTTATTAAAAAAAATGAAGAAAATAGGAAAAACAAAGCAAGATTTAGTGCTTGTAGAAGCAGTAGAAAAAACAATTCCATACCAATATCTTTGCTGTGCCCCTGACATGTGGATAAAAGAGGCCTAACAGTCCTGTCATACAAAGACCACTAATATATTTGAGACATGGAATTTACGGGGTCATTTAGCCTGACTCCTTCCATACTATACATTGCCAACAATCCAGTGATTGTCCCTGTTTTGACCCTAGAAACAGAAGGTGTGTGACCGAAGCCTGTCTTCCAGAAGCACATCCCATGCCTTCACGACTTCAATATGTGAAAATGCTGGAAAAGCTACTACATCATTTTTGGAGAATGAGGCCCTTTGCCCTCTAGGACTCATTAACAGTCTGTGTGCGGCTGAGTAGGGAGACATGATTTTTGGGAAAGCACACACAGAAATTTATCCTGGTTTTCCCCATGTTGCTGAAGTTGTGGGGATAACCGGCACCAGCAGTGACCATTCTGCTTTTGCACCAGCTCTGCTCAGTGCTTTGATGCTTTTCTTCTCAGAATAAAAAAAAAAAAGAAAGGCAAAGCTGGTTTGTGATGTCCATTTTCTCTCCGGGAATCAGCTTGGGACATCTTTCCCCGGTCTTTGCCACACCACTATTGCTTCGTGCAACCTGTGCATCTCCCCCACACTCTCTTGTGTCTTTAATTAACCTACATCGTACCTCCAAGCCCAGGCTTGAAGCCAGAGTAATAAGTGATTTGCATAGTCTTGTGAGTATAGATATGCTCTAAATCTCAAACCTCCTTCTACTCCCGGCTTCCTCTGTGAAACAGAGGTAAGTGTGGCAACATCTGTATTCTGGCTCAGCTGCTCCATTAACAAGTCGGGCAGGTGGGGCCAGGCTTTCACCTCGCCCATCTGCTGTGGGGACATAACAAGGCTTTGATTCACTGAAGGGCTCATTCTTCGATGGAAATTACCTGAAAGTTCTTGCATCTACGAGGAGCCTTAAAGACAAAGAGGGTCTTAAATCCTGCCCTGAACTAGAATGTAAACAAATGCATGGCCCTGCCAGGTTCTACGGACCAGGTCTGGTAGAGATATTTAAGGGAGATTAGTTCTCATCTGTCCCAGATGGGCTAAGTAGTAATACAGCTCTTATTTTATAAGCTGCTCCCAAGGGTAGCCAAGCCCATATTATGTGAATAGGAGACATGAAAAACACCTTGCTTTTGCATTGCCTCTGATTTTCCTATTGCTTAAAATATCACTGCATCAAAAGACGTTCACATTTTAATAGTTTTAGAATTACTGATGATACAGATCAACAATTTAGTCAGAAGGGATCCAAGATCTTTAGAGTTTTCCCAGTTCCACGATATTTTGAATATTTCAACCCACAAAGTCTACCATGTGGAAATTTGCCTGAAGGTTGGAACAAGAGACTAAGAAGAGGGAATTTGAGAAAGGTGGTGGTTTTTTTTTTATTGAAAGAATGTCATGTTTCCCCAGTTGTTCAAGTGCCATAAGAAAGTCAGTTCCCATCTTCACAGTGAGAGTTTGAGTCTTAATGAAGAGGTTCCACGCACTGCAAATGAGAGCCGCTATATGGCCACTTGGAGCATTAATGTTATTATAGGAGGGCCATGGGGACCTATTCAGAACGGAGTATCATCTTTAAGAGAGAGATGTGGAGTCTCTTGGCTTCTGCAGGTTAGCAGCTGACCTTTTAATGCTACATCTGCACAGTTTGATACAATGCAAATGTGTTGATCATTTTATATGGTAAATATAGGAAGAGTTTGGTAGGAAATGATGTTCTTTTAGCTGTGACCTGATGTATATTTCCCCTGTTTGACCAATTCCTTTTCCTTTTTGCAGTAAGCATTCTCAGGCTATGCAAGGCTGGGTTAAGGAGTCTCCTGAGCTAAAAGTGTGGCCACACAAACACATTTTCCCGTGTAAAAGCTAATTAAAAAATTCTTGCCTCTGGCTGCCCTTGCGTTGCAGCCCTTCACCCCTTCACCTGTGCATTTATCTGGGGGTTACGCTGCCAACCACATGGCAGAAATGGTATGTTTAAAAACCACTAAACACCTGCCTGCCACTCATAGCCCACTTGATCACTTTGGGAAGGGTACCCTTTTTAAAGAGGACACCGCCGATGCACTGTATGGAACTAAACACCATCACACCCTGCTCTTCTCTAGACTCCTGTTCACCCCTTGTTCTGCTCCTGGTAGGGAAACTTACTCAAAAAAGCAGATCTTGTTGATATGTTTGTGTGCAGAAAATGTGCCTGCCTCCAGAAGTTAATTAGAGGCAGCACAGGGATAAAGATGGTCCTGAGGGCACCTGCAGATGAACAGCAGGAGATGAGTGCCCCAGACTGACTCTGCTCTGTGGGGTGATACGTTATCTATTACACAGGGTTCTTTCAAAGGCATTTTCCCCACCCGTATCCAGTGTTGATTTTACTCAATAGCTTATGGCTATGAGAGCTGCATTGGGAGGTAAAGGATGGAGTTTTCTTCAGGATGACAGTGTACAGGATCTATGCCTGCTATCATAAGGTAGGAGCTATAATGAATGGGTCTGGCATGGCTGATCCATCACTGGGCAGAGTGTGACACTGTCTCTGGGGCAGCAGTCAGTCTAACGCAGGTGAGCTTGAGTGGCTCTGGGCTCTGTGGCTGCCTGCTAGGACAGGCCTCATCAGTTATATTTAGCTTGTGAATGGGATTCCCAGTACCATCCAAAGAAGATGAGACAAATTGTCCTTGAGACAAAAGCTGTGGTCACTGAACTGCAAGTTCAAGGGGACAGATCTGAAGCACAGACTTGCACAAGACTGCTCTTTCCGTGAGCAGACCAACCTCTGATCTTGGGCTGCCCTTAAATCATATCAGTTCTTGCAGCAGATGACTTTAGGAACCTTCTGAGTTCTCTCTATGGAGCACCAGTTGCTGGAGTCAGATGCTGTTGAGATGGATGGAAGGATGGAAGGATGGAAGGATGGAAGGATGGATGGATGGATGGATGGATGGATGGATGGAAGATGAGCTTGTCCTCAAAGTAGACCTAGGAGTTACTTCTACATAAATAAGCCCATGAACTCAAGATTGTACCAGACGATGGTGCTCCATACGACAAACCTCCTCTCGTTTGTAGTGTCCATCTGTACTCTGTTGTAACTACAACTATCTAAGCAGGGCATGAAGAAAGCTGCAGCAATTAGAGGACAGAGAGAGCAGGAGATGAAGAAAGAGGGCAAAACCTTCCAGATAGATCCCATTACCTCTCAGAAACTGTAAACACCAGTAGATAAATGAGACCATGGGAGATGTCTCCCACCCCATTGTAAAAGACAGAGTCTACAGACTACATAGTGATCCCCTAAGCAACTTTAACTGACCTAAATCAAGTGAAGCAAATCCCTTAAGGAGAACCATTTGTTTCAGCTCTGATCTAGATGTCCCACTAAGGTTTGACTAGCTTGCTTCCCATCCCAGAAGAGCACTTTAAAAGGGAAGTGAAGTGATCCCAAAACAACCCCTGGAATGGGGTGAGAATCACACATACACATTCATATGAGGAAGAAGTTTCTCATTGTAATGTTGAATATGGGGAAAAAAGACAAAGCAAAACAAAACAAATAAACAAAAGAAGAAGAAAAATAACTCTATCCGGTGAAGCTTCTGCAGCAGAAAAGGAGTTCATTTCTCTCCAGCTCAAGGGAGTGAAATGTATTCAGCTCACACAGGCCACTTCAGCATCTTTTTTTTTGTTTTTTATCTTTCCAACATAGGAGAACAAATTTAACAATGAGAGTCCGTTTCTGTTTCCTACATGTGGAATAATTAAATTTGCATCTCACTCTGTAGCTGGATCTGCTGTTTGAAGAGGAATGTATCAATTGGACATGAGCCCAATGCGTTCTGCTCTGCAAATAAGGCAGTTTGCGAAAAAACAAGGCATAATCTCTCACCCAGGCAATAATCACAAGAAAATCATCCCTCACTGACAGCTCTCTTCAGGGATTGATTCATATTCTTGATGGTGAAAGAGCATGAGGGAGGGGGTGTAAGGGGAGCAGACTTTTGGCATCTCCTTGTGGCAACTTTCATCAGTTCCTGATATGGCACCAAATGTTACTGCTGCAGTCATCAGTGGTGGAGCTCTCTGATTTTCTGCAGGCAGGTTTCACAAGAAACTAACCTTCCCAAAGCCTGCTGAAACCATGGGAAACACTCCTGATAACTTTGACCGGCTTTGTGTGAGGCCAACGGACAAGGATTTTCAGGGAAACTACAGGTCTTGCTTTCAAGGGGGTTTGTTACCTGCAACAGGACTAGGTGCTCAGCGCTCCACATGCTTCAGTGTTCAGAAAAAAACATCCCTTCCAGCTTCAGCTGGCTGGGTGGATAGCCCTTACCTCCCTGAGCATCATCTGTTTAGATAGATAGCTTTCAAGAAACAGCCTGTCCATGCCCATAAGTAGGGAATTTCCTTTGCCTTCTCCACAACGGGCACCTTCACTCTGGTATTCCCGGCCTGTGAAATTTACCTCAAACATTTTCAGAAATCTATCCCCTTTTGAATCCATCCACCAGAAGAAGGGCAAGGAAACACATCAAGCAGAAAGAACAGAAGACGGAAACTGTGGAAAATTTTTGTATCTGGCATGGCTGGAAATTAATAGAAGTTTAATTCAATCAATCAGAGAGTCAAACTGCACCTGCCCCAGTTCATCTGAAACTCTTCAGTTAAATACCTTATTCTAAGTGGAAATTAATTGAGTTTGTCAAATGGTTCCTACTGCATTAAATACACTCGAGGTCAGGAAAAGAGCAGAAATAAAGACAATAACAAATTTTTATAATTGAAAGGCTTTTAGTGGGGCTGGCTGAAGCTTTTGATTTTTCTCTCTCTAATGCCGTATCCATATAGGCCTCCTTTTGAAAGGCGTCTCATTGGAGAAAGGTTTGATTTGATTGTCCCAACAAGGAGGGGGGACGACACTCAGACGTGCAGCCACAGTGGTCTCCTGGTCCCACACATTTCAGCCAGCCCACATATTCCTTGCTTGCCTGTCAAGTACCATTCTCCGTCTAAGAGTGGAAGTAGGTGTTTCTCCAAACAGAGCTTTGTCAAATGAAAGGAAAATTATCTTCCAGCCCAGCCTGTGTTGCTGGTCACAGACCCTGCAGGAGGTCCTTCAGAGCAGACAGCTCAGCTGCTTACCGGAGTGTCCCTATCTCTTTTCACTTTAGCTAAGAGTCCTCTCTTTAACTCTGTAATTAATCCAACTCAGCTGGGCCCAGTATACTCCACTGGTGGACAGTATCAGGGAGCTGGGACAATAACCTTCCCATGGCAGAGCTTGAACCCTAAAAAGCCACGTCAATGTGACTGGATGGAATCACACATGGGTCCAGAGCTGAGGTGGTGGAGAGCTTTCTAGACTGATACATGGAAGAGGAGAGGGGGTTTAAGGAGGAGAGCTGGTATTGTATGGAGAAGGGACCCTTTCTGGTGAAGGGACCTTGAGCTTGCATACAATATCTGCTTGACCTCTGTTGGAAGTGCCACCAAGTTGGGTATACAGGGGCAACATGAACATTGCATCGGCTCTGAACACACAAAAGCAGTGCAAAGCGATTTTCGTTACTCTCAAGCTGTTCTGTCTTGTTCTTCATCCCTCCCATGCTCCTGCACACTTTTCTTCCCTCTCCCTCCCTTCTCCCTGCTTTTCTTCCCCTTCTTTTGAATACCTGAGCTGAATCTAATGAAGATGCATAAAAAATGTTTCCATTCTGTGAAATGCAATCCATCAACACACACTTCATATATGCTGTGCAGAAATGCATCCATTTCAGCCAGGGAAGCTTATAAATCAATTTAAGTGGAAGATTTTTGACAGTTTAATTCAAATTAAGTCCACTTTGTTCAATTAGAAGGTAGCTGGAGGGGTGGTGGCAGGAAACAAACAGGATTGTTAGAACAAAAACTGCATTTTTTTCTCAGTCTGAAGCCATCGGTGGACCATTTTTCTTAAAGAAGGGACAGAGCGATACTAATTAACATACAATCAGTGACCAGCAAATTACTTGTTTTTAAAGCCTAATCTGTATTTTGCACAACATTCCTGCCTAGCTTTGCGCGAGCTGCGGCAGTGCTGGGAATATTTTAAGATGAATGGCGAGAAGGAAAAGGAAGAGGTGGCCAGGGTCTTTCTGCATCCGAGGGTGGTGTTTGCTGAGATGCCCCTGAAGTTCTGCTGGGGGTACCAAGTTAACTTGGAACGGTCACGGTAAAATGAACTTTGAAAAGAGCCCCCTCCCCAGTGTTAGACCACACCGTGTGTCTGAGAGACACGTTCCCGTGGCTCAGATTCAGAGGCATCTTTTTTTGGCTCACAGGCTGCAGACAAGCACGGGCAAGTACCAGTTCTTTAATTGCCCTCCCCCCAAAATTGCCACAGACAAGCGTGCAGAGTTTGTTTGGATATTCACTCCGTTCTATGGTATGTTCCCGCAAAATATCGACTTTCTCCGCGCACACAAAGGAGACTGTTGCTGACAGCTCAGATCTGTGAGTTATAGCTGGTGAAACGTGGACATTCAGCTAATGGGATTAAATTCAGCCCAGTTACCTGTTCCGTTCTGTGAAAGTTGGTGAATCAATTCAGAAATCCCAGTGATCTGGGTTAAGAGAGATATCGAATCCCAGATATTTTAACACCTGACAAAGCTGTGTTTTAGTGATTATTGAGCAATACATTTAAAAAGTGAATGACAGACCTGGAAAGCAGCATCTGCTTTTTCACTTTCTAAAATATTCTCTCAACCAAATTGAGGTTTTCAAGTTCACAGTGCAAAATGTAAATTAATTTCATCCAAGTTTGCAGACTCACTACCACTTTCCATGTTCAGCTTGGCAAAAAACTCCCAATTCTTTTTTTTTTATTATTTTTTTAACAGTTTTGAAAACTTTGTCCTTCTCACTGACAGATAGAAAAACTAAGGCTTTTCCAATTAGAAGGATAAAGTACTTCATGGCATTTTGGTGAGATTTCCTTCTACTTTCTTGCTCACACGTGGTGAGCAGCCCAGAAAATATGCTTTTTCTTCTCATTCTGATGGAGAGAACTCTTCAAAAAACACGACTCTTTTGTGCAGGTAGCAGAAATCAAGTCCAGAAAGAACATCTAGTGCTGGACAAAAATTACCAGATTGTTTTACTGAGCAATTGAGTGGATGCATCAGCTTTAACATATGTGATGGAACTTCTCTTCCTTGTTACCGGCTGACTGGCACGTGATTAATCCAAACCTCAAAAAAGCAAAGCTTTTCATTTGTAGAATTGCAAGGGAAGGTATTTGTGGAGGCAAAGATATTTAGTTCAAAATAATTACAGTAGAAAGTTCTTTTCTATAGACTGTGTCTGTCCTGTGAAATTCATGAGTCTAACAAACCCCACCGGTGCCCCTGATTGTTGGATGGTAACTTTTAAAAATCTACTTCCACCAGCTGCCAAGGGAAAAACAAGAGGATATCCAAAATGTTTGTGATGAAGGTTTTTCCCCATTAATTTCCCCCCGCCCCCAAACTAAGATGTTTATAAAATAGACCCTGTTTTGACTGGACTTGTTTTTATTTTTCTCGTCTGTGTGTGTGGAGGGGAAATAGGCAATCAAAACATGGTAGTTTAAACCATTTCCCGGAAGGGGAAACAAAAAAGAAACAACTGCTCCAGCGAATCCTTGGTAAAGAACTGCTTTAAGAAAATAAAATGTATTGTCAGGTGAAAAGTTGGCTTGGTTGAGCACCAGTCTGAGAAGGTGGCTGAGAGAGTGTAGAAGAGAATAACAACAAAAAGAACACAGAGACTTCTGGCACGTGGAGAAAGTTTATATTTCCCTGTACACGTGTCTTTCACTCCGTTTCAGCCCAAGATGGATGGCGAGGTGCTGAGTTACAAATCACTGTCTTCCATGAATAGGTCAAGGGGCTTCCCGCCTTGGTCCCCTGGAGAGGAGCCAGTCTTTACAGCTTCATGTCCAAACCCACTGCACTATGTCCCCAGCCTGGTTTTGCTACATCTCCTTCAAATGAATTTATGGTCCTATAAATGGTGAATCATTGTGTATAAGAAAGAGCAGAAGAGATTTGAGTGGTATCCAATTTAATAATTATTTGAGCAACTCCATCGTTTTCAGATGCGTGGTTTCAGTGTCTGCAGATCTTTGAATACTTGCTTGGAGCATTCAACAGAAAAAAGAGCACTTTTGACTGCTATGCTGTTAGACCAGCCCTTCACAGACCCTGCACAAACTTCTTCTATGTCTCAAAACTTTGTAAAGATTGTGTTTGGGTTTGGAGTGTGTATCTGAGCCTGAACTTGGAGAAGGACGTACAGAAGACTTGTACCTGCACTTTCTTGCATTTGAGGACCTCTCCTTAGACCAGTTGTGAGAAGTGTCTGCTTTTATGGTCTAATACATGATTGATTTAAAACCTCCGGTTGGCAATGTTTAAAACCAAGCAGCCTAGCTCCCAGACCTAAGATCCGCAGTGTTTCTTGATGGGAACAGAAAATAGTCTCCCTCTAGTTCATAGTCTTACATTAGATTTTAATGAGGCTGATCTGAGCTATGGATCCAGAGCTTGCAGATGCAAAGCAAGATTCAGTCAGTATTTTGCCCTGTCTCCAAGATGAACAACAGTCAGATCCCACTGGCATATCCTCACTGGCCCAGGAAGGTCCTTTCACTAACTGGTGAATTTTCAGCTCTGTAACAAAGCTGATTTCATCTAAGTGAAGTAGATGATTAAACCCCAAACATAGTCTTTGCAGAAGTCTTCCTGCCTCAGAATGAAATAGAGGATGGTGAGGGCTCCTTTCCCAAGGAAGAAGTGCACTACCCAGGATGCTGGGCATTACAGAACACAGCCATCGTATTCTCTACCCTAAGGAGAGTGAAGGCTGCTGAAGAGTCACTGTAAAACCCACCCATTGTGCCTGGGAGAAGTGACAGCTTCCACGTGAGACAGCCCCACCACCTGCCTGACAGCAACTCTCGCACCTGCACCAGCATTTGCAATGCAAATTCCAGGTTCTCATCATGGGACTGTCGAAATTTGCTCTGTCTTGAAATTCATCATGCAGGATATTAGCCTTAGGATGAGTCTGGGGACTTGGTTATTCACAGCAGTTTGCAGCCTGCCCCAGGGACATCGCCTGAGAAGGGCAATTTCTCCTTTGAAGGCTCACTTTGTTGGTGCAGAATTCACACCTGTGATGGGGTCTCTGCAGCTGAATGATACTTATTTAAATACTCTTTTTTTAGAATCATTATTTTTTTTTCCTAATAAACTGACAGAGGTTAAAAAGTGAGTCACTGAAAACAAATGGGCCAGCAACCTTTTCCAGCATCAAGTTAAACCACGCCGAGGTGGGGTAAATGCTGACATCTGGTGGTCTAAAAATACCACGGACCTCTGAGCTGATGTGATGAGTACATTTCTGTGACTCAAGGGAGAAATTACCAGCCTTCTCAAAATTTAATGATAGGTACCAAACTTTTTGGTTCCTAGTGCTTTTTCCTCCAGCAAGAGAATGCTGACAGGGTCCCTATAACTCACCCTTTTCCTTTTTAAAGTGGATCCATCATTACTCTTTATTATATAACGCACACTAATATTTTAGGTGAACACATTTCTAATAACAGTATTTTTCTTCTGGAAAATGTTGTTTTCCATATTTATCTGTGGTCTTTTGAGGGCCAGTGTGTGATAAATGACAGAGTGGTTCTTATCTGTGTATGGATTCCTTTTTTGGAAGAAGGAACTGTGTGATAGTTATATATAGTGTCTGTTGTGAAAGCAATCAGAGAAAGCTGGTTTATATTCTTGAGTTAAATCTCTGATCTTTAGTAACTATAAATTTTAATAAAAATAAAATCAGAAGGGAAAGAACTATGGTCTACTACTAGTACCTGACTTGTTTAACTAAGCATCAGGAAGACTTTTTTAGCACATAGACTAAAATTCTCTGCTAGATCTGAGAAAAGCACATGCATAACTAAAAACGTTTCAGAAATCACATTGCAGCCAGCCTTGCGAGTCATTGGGAAAGCACATGAAATCCTTCTGCTGTGAACACCTGTGAAGCCCAAGGACACTGAGAGATGCCCACTTATGTGTGCATGATGACATTCAGGGCAGACTGTGTGCGCGTAAGGATGGGCTTAGCAAACAAATCAGCACTCTCAGAGAACTTTGGATGGTCCGAGCTTGTGCATTAATTAATGGTTTTGGAGATTTTGGGGCAGATGTGGATGCAGCTCAGGGGCTCAGGACCATTTTGTGTGGTGGTCTGCCTGGTGAGGAGGTATTTTAGTCAGCTTTGCCTCGTGCAAGACATCCATTGGTTTTCAAAGTGACACCACATGAGCGTGCAGTATAAATCAAGGTAAGCAAGTGGGTTATCAGTACATGCACCAAGCTATTTCACCTTGTCAAAGATACATTGGACACCTGTAGGGCAATGCTTGGTGGGAGGCAATGATGATGGAGGTGGGGAGAGGGCCTTCCATAGGGAATATTTTTCACAGTGTAAGGACTTTTGAGAACATTAATGTGAAACACTAAAAATGTTCCTTTTTAAAAGGGGATCCATTTTTTAGGCACAATGAGACAGTTCAGGTGGTGTGGCAGTGTTGAGTAATGCACATTGGAGTTATTTAACTTCATCTCTTGCCTCACTGTTCCCCAGGGGCACCCATTAATCAGCGTTACTAGGCAGTTTGTCATGTTCTTTTGCTTAAATAATATCCATACCAAAATACAAGTAATGCATGCACCTGGAAGTCTGCTGGTGTCAGGAGAGAAGGATCTGTACTGGAGGACATCAGAAAGCTGAAGGACTCCAGTTGTCTTCCATGGGCTTTGAATGACACTGTAGCAGACTGTTTGAGCTAGCATATTCCAACGGGAAAATCTACCAACCACCACTGCTGAACTAGGATTATTCTGAACAATAAAACTATAAACTAATAGAATTATTTGTTTATTAAAAGAATTATTAAATTATCTTGGGCAGATTTTGGGTTTTGATTCTCGTGTCTGAGACCTGCTGAAAAGGGTGTGGGGACAAACCACCACTGGTGAACTATGCTCATTCTGAACAATAAAACCATAAACTAGTAGAATTAGTAGTTTAATTAAAAAAATATTAAATCACAGTGGGTAGATGGTACATTTTCTGTTTTGATTCTTGTGGCTGAGACCTGCTGACAAGGGTGCGGGATCACACTACAGTGTGCTGAGGAGTGCCTGAGATGGAAAGGCTGAATAGTTGCATGATCCAACAGAAACTGAAAAAGCATCTTTGATTTTACAAATTAAGTCATACTACCAAAACTAATGCATTTCACCCGGGAAACCAAAAGCAATGTTCTGCTAGTAAGGATTGTTGCCATCACCCCTTAAAGTCAGCATCAGTGGTTTTCCGTACCTACAGATCTGTGGGTGCATCTTTCCTGTCCGTCTACACATACCCACAGCCCGGTTAGCCCAGAGATCCCAGCTTGCCAAAGAAAAGACCTGGCAGATATTTACTCACCTTCTATTCTTGTTTGTCAGATTTGTCTTTAAACAGGATACCTGAAGGTTAAATCACTGCAGGCCCTCATCAAACCAGAAAATCATCTAATTCCCTACCTCCCCCAGCCAAAAGTTTTCCCTAACTTGTTAAGCAAAATACAGACAGCATGGCCTGCCATTACTGCAGAACTTGCTGGCTTTCCGATGTCTGAGATAACTGGCAGACCTGTCAAAAATGACCTTCTTTCAACAACATCTTTCTCTTTTTTTATTCCCCCCCCTTCCAGGTAGGGAGTGGGGGAGGTTCGAAAACTGTAAAGATCAAGTCACAGCTGCATGTGGTACCTAATTAAACAAGTGTAAGAAAGCAGAGAAAGGTCAGGTTGTCAAAAATCATTGCTGTATCTTTACTGGATTGTATTTAGAGACTGATAGCAGCAAAGAAAATAACTCAATAAAATGAATGAGATCAGAATAACAAACTGACTCCAGGGACAGGCTATTTTGGAAACGTAAAAGGCTAAGGCTTCAAGATTTATGTATATATATGTGTGTGTATCTGTATGTATGTATATACATGCAGAGAGACACAAATCGAAGGGAAACAAGCCCTGGAAATGAAAGGAAAAGTGTTTGCAAAGAGTAAAGTAAACAGACGACATTGATATGGGAAGGAGATGGAACTGAAGAAATTCAAACAGGAAAAGTGGCAGAAATTAGAGGCTGAAAATACTCAGGCACAGGCAGATAAAAGGAGAAGGAACTGAGAAAATAAATTAAGGAGTGGATAGGAAGGGGAAAAGTGTAAGAAACCAGAAAATAGAGTCACAAAGAAAGAGGAAAAGGCCAACATTGTAAGGCTGGGGGAAATTAAACTGGGAGTGAAAACACTCTGATTACTTGCTGTGGTGTCCATGAAGAAGACAGAAGACAGGGCGAAAATGTCAACTCTCACAGTGCCTGAGGTGTGGTGGGGATTTGCCCATTTCATTTGGGCTTTGAGAGCACTGGGTAACTTTTGAACAACCAGCCCACGAGGACAAGACTTGTCTTGTTTTCACCTACTTCGCCTTTCCTGCCATCATCCCACTGTCCCTTTCTTATGTAACACCCAAGGTGGGACATACTGGTGGAGGTAAGATCCTGGGCAATCCCTTGCTTGGGTCTCATAGACCATCTTGACATGTGGCTTTTTGCCAGCCCATCGGGAAGGTGGGTCCCTGCCGCTGCTTTGGCACTGCTCAGGGAGGAGAACGTGAGGAAGGGAAAAGAGAAGAGGAAAGAACATTGTCTCCTTGTGGAGAAGGAAAACAAAAAAACCCAAATCTCTTACAGTACTGTATTACTTGCTGATATGGTTTAATAGCAGTCTAAACAAAAGAACAAATTCAGAAGGGTTTTGAATGCTGATATTAAACACATCTCTTCATTTGTTCTGCCAGGGCTGAGCTCCAGCCATTCACTCCTGCTAGTTATGTCTGCCTTCCTGTGACACCATTTAAATTTTTTATAAAGACTGCTACAATAGCATCTGTAGGCTGGAAAAAGCTGTACGGGGGTGAAGGGGAGGAGACGAAGATTTTTCTCCTTTGGACAGATAAGAAATTTTTCCAGATATTGGATATGGAATATGGATATTGGATATGGAATATGGAATACCAGATATTTTTCCTCTGGTATTTCCCCCATAAGCAACCTGGAAAAAGACACACGTGGTTTCTTGCATTTCACAAATTGACAATGCATTTAAATAGTGTACCACTGCAACTATAATTGCAATTTGTTGTAATTTCTCCTCCAAATTCCACCCTGACACAGTTGATTTATTTTGCAAATCAGTGCATCTGGAGCGTGTGCTGTATCACATTATGGGCCTTTGATACAGAACCTTTGTTCTATAACAGGCAAAATAATTAGCTTTCGGACAAGCTTGAGCTGTGATGTCAGATGCTATCCATGGCTGATGAAAGAAGTTATTAGTGCTGATCTAATGAAGGCTCTCTGGCAAAGCTCTGCCTCTTTACTAATTTGTCTCTCCAGGATTTTAGCAAAATTAAAAAAATGAGGAAAGTGTAAAAAAATGCATTTTTTTATAGATTACAAACTTCTGTATTTGTGTAGCATAAACCTCAATAACGTTGCTGCTAAGAATTACAGAGAGCTGAGGGACAAAACAAAAGGCATTACTCCATTCCTGTATAAACAACAGTTTCCTCTGAGCAGAGAAATGTTTGGGCATTGTTTTTTTAATTAACTTGGTTTTTTTTTTGCTCCCTTCTCCTACCCCTTTCTTTGGAATGCAGAGCACTTATTGGCAAGTCTGGAAATTATCAATTATTAGTGGTGTCAGCTTTCATCTAAATGTTGTCAGCAGCGTCCTCCTTTAGTGTCACATACGCTGGGGGGACAAATTTTTTTTCCACGCTGTCCCTGCCTGGCACCGGGAGTAATTTCACTTGAGCTGAAGCTGTTTCTCCCCTATAAAGTGAGAATAGGCCCAGGGAGAATCAGACCCTGTCGCCTCCACTGAAACGCCAAGTCCCTAAAGCGATTGTACCGCACGATGGTAAATCACAGAATCACAGAATCACAGAATCTTAGTGGTTGGAAGGGACCTTTGAGATCATCGAGTCCAACCACATAAAAAAAAAACCAAAAAACAAAAACAATATTATGGGAAGATACGGAGTGGGATGAATTAAAAGCGCCTGGCTGGATCTACGGAGGATTTTATTTCACCCTGGAGGAATGAACGAACGCAGATCACGCTGAGTCTTGAATGTCCGAGGCATAATCTAATTTCTCAATGTAGTCAACCAATTGAAATTTGCAAAATATGGACTCTATTGGGAATCTGGCTGAGCTGTGTCTGATTAGCATGTGCAACTGTTCAGTGGCAGGTTTTTGTGAGCATTTAGTCTCTGCTTTAAATAGAATCATCACCAGCTGGTTATTTTTTACTGTTATTATGTTAGAAAATAGCACTGAGGTATACAACAGTAATCATGAAGCTGTGATGCCGGGGAAAAAATAATCACATTAAATTGACCTTCATGAATAAAGAGTGAGGTTCCATTTGGCCTCATTTTTGTTCATTTTAAAACCAGCATTAGCTTTTCTGGCACATAATTTTTCATTGTTTGCTGAGCATGCCTCGATTAGAATGATTCTCTGTCTTTAATATTAGTGATTATGGTCCATTTCAATTACACAATATGTTATAGTTTGTTGTATTACTCTCCTGCCATCTCTCTGTTCTGACTTCCTTTGGGGGAAGCAAAAAGAGAGAAAGAATTAGATGCTGAAAGCAGGAGCTGGGGAAGTGACCCCCCCCTTCCCTGAAATGGAATCCCAGCGGAAATCCAGCAATGTCTGCTGCCTTGTTTAACATTTAAATAAGGAGTTTCAAGCCCAGATTAAGTTGCATTCTCCAACCTGCCACTTGAAATTCTGCCTGTTGGTCACCTCTCTGCCTGTGAGCAAGCCAGTGAATCCAGCGTTCTCAGAGCGTATGGTTTGGATTGAGCCTTTGGAAAATGGAGCTGGGGAGCAAAGAATATAGAGCTTAGGCTTTCAGAACTGTTTTTAGCTTGAGTTTTCTTATTGATCTTCCAGAAATATGTAGTGTCTTGTGAACACAGGATTGGGCAGAGTCACCACTCATGCTTTTTAATAGAAAGAGCCAGAGAAATAGCAAGAGCCAGATGCTGGGAAGAGTATTGATCTATGATGACAGGTGTTTCTCCAGGTTTATAGGAGTCACCAATCATCTAAACCCTGAAGCGGGAGGTATTTCTGCAGATCAAATTCACAACCTTTTACATAAAAAGATGCAATAGTACCCCTACTATAGAGGCATTTCCAAACAAAGCTAGAGTGAGACCCCACTGAAACCAGTATCTAAAATAAAAAGAGATCCGACTCTGCTTTCTCTTTTCAGGGTGGAATCTGTTGCATTTAAACATCATTACAGAGTACTTTTTACTCATTCAAGCATGAGAATTTGAGTGAAGGGAAGCATGCCCTCTTCTTATAACATCCTTCTTTTCACCTTTTGATTCGGTTACACTTCCACACTTGCTAAGGAAATTGTATGCGTGTGGAGGAAAGGAGGAAGGGATTTGACACATTTAATGGAGGCTTACAAGGGCTGCGAAGCATTTATTACACTACAAAACGAATTAACTAATTATAGGTGAGCGTTAAATTGTGGCTGCACTCAGAGAAGGAACCCTGTAAAATTAGTTCAGTTTTATTCCACTGATCTGCTCCCTTGATCATGCTCCCAACCCTGCTGATGTCAATTCAGAGTAATTATTCTAACTTGTTGAATTTAGTCTTCTTGTTCTTTGGGGTAACCAAGAGCCCAATATGTCTACTTCCAAACTTCAGAACCCTAACACTTCCCCAAAGAAAACAAGTGATTGTTAATAGCACACAGCTGATGAAGTTGTGGGCAAAGAGCTGGAGATGGCCTGTCTTTTTAATCAACAGTAAAGGTATCAATTAGGCTCTAGCTGTAAAAGCTTAATTACTGAGGATGATGAAAGAGGCAGGAGAGACCCAGTTCAACAAGCACAATCCAGATGGAGAAGGTAGCACTGGGCCTAAGGGGAAAAACAATGATGCTTTTAGCTTGGAAATTGTGTCCAAAGGCTAAGTGGGAAGAGCTCATAACATCAGGTGTCTTCAGTGCCTTTCCTCAGTTATCACACTTCTTTCCTGCAAGTGGTTATACCTCGTCCATCCATAGAGATCTAACACTGATAGTGATTAGAAAGAGAGAGGAAAATTATGATTCTCAAATATTTAGGAAAGCTTGAATCTGGAATTATTACAGCAAATACGGTGAGTTTCTCCAGTGGTGAAGCCAAAGAAAGAACTACAGAGGAGATCAGGTAGGAAACACAGACTGCTCCTTCACTCTCACAGATTGCAAATGACATAAAAAGCAATTGCTGAAGAAGAATAACACGGTATGGCAGCTGGAAACCAAATAGGGTGTTTGGCATGCAGGGGAGAGATCCTTTTACAGAGCCATTTTCCCTTAGAGGTTTTGTTCATGTCAACATCAAGCCTGGCAGAGCCTTGTTCACGCAAAGAGTCTGTAGGTGCAACCCTCAGAGTGTAGGTGCTTGTGCTCAGCTACAGCACTCTTTCTGCACTGAATACAAACCAAAATGAGCTGGTAAAAATCATTATAGAAGCACATTCTAAAAAAAAAAACCCTGTAAAGAACAACATGGACAAAATGCAAACAGGAAGAACATGCTTTTTTCTGAGACAAAGAATATGTGAGCAGTAGGAAGAAATTAAGAAAGACAGAGAAACTATTAATGGGAATTCATAGATGTTGATTTCAAGGAGTTCTTCAGTTCAGTAGCAGAAAAGACAAACCTATGGTTCAAACTCGAAACATCTGTCTATCTCCCTGACTACGGCCAAATCCCTGTAAAGCATATGAAGTCATTCCAATGTGAATGAGAGGCGGGTACCACTAATGAGCAGTGTTGTGTATGATTAGGAAAAGGGCCTCTGATGTCAGCAGAGCTCATGCTTGCTAGAAGGATGTGTGTCTGCCACAGAATTATGAAGTCATATCCTTGGAGCATGACTGTCTATTCAGAAACAAAAAATAAAGAGGGGATCAGCTCGGGGAGGGAAATACCTGTTGCAGTACAGGGTCTGGCGACCGGAAGATCTCGCGATGTACGGAAAGATAGGCCCCCCCTCTCCCTATAGCCAATAGCGTTTGGCACTTAGTTCAGGATGTAAGCGGATGGAAGTGATGTTGTGAACCCAGACTATATAATG
>VXBJ01000084.1:12861-33309 GCA_013400055.1 Nycticryphes semicollaris | reverse complement strand
GATGTACGGAAAGATAGGCCCCCCCTCTCCCTATAGCCAATAGCGTTTAGCACTTAGTTCAGGATGTAAGCGGACTGAAGTGATGTTGTGAACCCAGACTATATAATGCCGTGTTCTCTATCAATAAACGCCATTTGCCGTCCACCACATTGGTGTCTGCGACCTGATGGACCGAGCGGCCTGGGGTTGGCCGACACGCCGTTCCTGAACCAGGTCGCCACGACCCTGCAGGCGACAAATACCCACCATCTCTGATTGAAATTTATTTTCAACTCGTGAAAAATATCTTAATTTTCACTTATATTCCGTGTCTGTAGCTAAGAGCCATTAAAACTAATAAAACTAAATCATTTGTGACAGATCTTAGAAACCAGTTTCTGCAATGTACCACACACTCAAATGCTCATTAGAAGTAGTGGTTTTCTTTTCGGAAGACTGCTTGCTGAATGCTTAAAACGTGTTGCCTCCAAATTTTGACAACTAGCACAGGTTATGAGAAGCTTTGAAGCAAATGTTTGACTTAAAAATTATGGTCTGATGCTATATCAAATAAGACTAGGGAGGAAGCATCAAAGCAGAAAGCATTAGGATGAAATGCATTTGGAGGAAAGAAAATCGACACCCTCATTTCTGATTTTACATATTCTGGCATCAGTATAAACAACTGATTTGCATTTGCTGAGGACACTACATTCAACTCTTAACAAATTAGCATTAAACAGAGCCTCCTCCCCAGAATCCTTTCTGAAAGCATAGGGCAAGGCCAGAAAAAAAATGTTGTTTGCACACTGATTGTTCCCAGAAAGAGAAGAGAGTATCTCTGATAATGGGATGACACCTCTTTTCCTCCTCCAGCCTCTATCTTGAGTGAAAACAGAGGATATACTTTTATATCACAGCCTTATGGTCCATTCTGTAAAAAATCCCCGCTGAAAACCATCAAGGATTGAAAAATACCAACCCACCACTCTATAAAATAACAAGTATGTCAAGCATCTTGGCTTGACTCCTTAGAGGGTTAGTGAAATAGACATTTCATTTGTTTTACTTGGTGTTTTTCTTAAATACAGGTTGAAGTATCTTGTACATTGATCTAAGTAGAGCACTTGTGATCTTAACCTCTAGAACAGAGGTGGGCCATTGTCGATAAAAACTGGATTACCTGAAATTCCCTTGAACCACGTGAGCGAGGCTTCACCTATCAGTTCTACTAAAGGGACAGTCAACAAGTTGGAATAAAAGAAACCATGAAAACCAGGCCCTGTACAAATATTTCTTTAGACAGGAAGGTGCAAGCACAGGATTCACTCACTGCTGCGTGATGTTCAAGCAAGTGTTCCCTGGAGAAGTGCTCCTCAGCGACTCATTTCTGGCTCTAAATGCTCAGACACAGCAACTCTTGGATATGGCTCAGAAGAAGAGCTCCAGATTGCCTTTTTTTTAGCCGCCGTACTAACGTTTTAAAGGCAGATTTAGAGTTGGCCCCTAAATTTGGGATCGGGAGAATTGGGGGGTAGGGTCATCAATGCAAAAGTTATAAGAACGTCCAAGAAGAATCTGGTATAAATGCAGGGAAGAGGCTTCTGTACACAAGCCTGGTCAGACACTGGGTGGGCAGCCTTGTGCAGTTGCATTAGGAATGAATTTACCTCGCTTTTTGAGAACCTCACTTTGGCTGTTCTCTGCTCAGAGCCACCTAACACAGCCAAGCCTCTTAGAAGTCCTGCATTTTATGCTTCCCATCCGTATTTTATTCCTTCTGTCACCCCTTTGGCCCGCAGTCTCTCTCCATCGCTCCATCAGTTTTCATGGTCATTCAAGTAGTAGGGGTGATTTGTTCAGGTAAAATGGAAAATTGAAATGGAACGGGTGCTGGATACAACATCATCTGCTTTTTCTATTTTGTCAAAGTGCCGCCGCTGTTCATTTTTTCATGGTCATGAGTTGAAATAAATTAAACTTCCCAGAGGCGAAACTTCTCTAAGATCATATTGGAATATATTGATTAGGCTCTTTGAGGGCTGATGGATTGGACTCATGCTTTATAAATACATTTACCAACACGCTCTCAGAAGCAGTTGCTTAGCACTAGGCAAACTGATCGTGTTTATTTGAAACTGTGACAGTGGCGTACACCTGTAGCCCTCATTCTGGCCAATAAAGTCTCACATCCTGATTGATGGAGACAAGTTGAGCTGTCTGGCTGCCTGACTCCTAGGACTGGTCCCAAAGGTCGCTGCACTGATGGAGTCCAGCGTAATGCATCAATGTCACTAAAACAACTTAGCATGTCATTGAGAAGATCTGATCAGCAAGTACCCAGGAGGGAGGATGAAAGCGGTAAACTGGAAGAATTTTTGAGTGCTTATGATGGCGAAGGGGACAGGGAGTCCTAAAGCAAGGGAGTTTTGAAAGAGCAAGTATACTAATAGCTTTAGATGAATGACACTAGAGATGAATGAATGCAGTTACTAGTCAAAAATGTCCAGATTAGAAGAGTCCCAGAAAGCAAAGCTTGGATGTAACTCACTCATATGAATAGCTGGGAGTAGAATAATGGGTTTCACACGATTAGAGAGAAATGCAGACCTGAGAGCTACATCCCATAAGCTGGGTCCAAGTCATAAGCAACACATGAATCCAGAATGACCCCAGCCTGCCTTTCACTTTCCAATCTTGATCTGCAGCTTTGATTTAGGAATTGTCTTTGGAATAAGAAATCTAAGAGAAACATAACGCGAGGTTGGCAGTGAAGGACAAAGATATGGAGGTAAGAACTGTGAACTGGAACTTCACCAGATGGAGATGAGAATTGAGACACTGGATTTATGGAAACCTTGTCAGTGAGTCTAATAATCCAAGGAGAAAAATTAGTTTTCTAGTTTATTCTGAGGAAAAAAAAAGAGAGCAGGCTTTTTAACATAAAAGTATGGTCTACTGCTGTACCAAAGAGAAGTAGCAAGAAGAATGAAACCAGAAACCTTTAAATGAAAGATGGCAACTTGCTCCCATCATTCTCTAAAGGTATCTGTAGCATTTCCAATCTCAGTTGCTAGTCAGATTCAGGAAGTGTGGGTGGCACTTGAGCATTTTTCTTGCAGTCTCTCATTGAATCTGCATGGATTAGACCACGTGGAACGCCAACCTGCTCAGGCATGTCTCGGTGACATCCCACAGGCTGTTTTATGCCATAGCCCAGCGCAGCGTGGGAGAGAGCGTTAAGGGAACATAAGTCAAAGAACAAAATTTTGCCTTCAGTTTCCTGCTGACAAGCAACTTGACAGGGCGTGTGCTTTCCAACAGGGAATAAGCAACCACTCCAGGGAGATAGTGGCATATATAATTTTCCCCAGCTCATCCTGCGTAACAATAGGATTTGTGGTCTGCTTCGGTAAATTTCAGCGACCAGCCAAGTGCAGCTATACTGCCTGAGTGTATGTGGAGCTATTCTCTGAATTATCAAGGCACAAGGAGTCAATGCGGAAGAGTTTCAGTAGGTCAGCATCTTCCACACAGTCCAACAAAGTGTTCGTTCCTGCATTATGGTCTGAAGTGCTTCACTTCAGTCTAGCTTAAATGACTCAAAGCCATACATTTTTCAAGAACTCTCTCCCTAAAACATATATTTTGTTCTTTAAAGTTTGCACCGTCTTCCTTTGAGACTATTCCCCAGGCTAATAGCTTCGGAGACAGCTTCTTAGCCTAACAGATTCTTTTATTCTTGTTAGTTGGCCTAAATTTTCCCTTCGCTTAGTTCAGTCCAATTATTTCCAGTGATACCCACTGGAGAACCCTTAACATTTTTTTTCCTTTATGATGTTTAGGTCTTCAAAGACTTGCAGACATTTGTCCTAATGGAGAGTGGATAGAGAGTTATCTGACATGTCGGGGAGGAGATGTTGCTCTGTTCCGATTCCATTACAGCAGGAAACACGCTGGATATCAGAGAGAAATTTATGTAATGTATTCCTGCATTGTTCACAATACAGCATCATGTTTTATGCAAGCAAAAGGAGCGTGAGGAGAGAGTGGAAGAAAACTCCGTTTAGCTGGCAGTGAAAATGACAATAAAACAACAAATGGGGAAACTGGCAGGAGACAAACCTCAGCTTTTATGGGCAGATTCCTCAGCCACTATCATGAGTGGAAGACACAGCTGAGGGTGATGAGAAGGAGAAAGAGGGTGACGCTAGGAGGGAGCAAAGGCTCTGGGGTGGTTTTGCTCATTACAAACACACACCAGAGCTGTACAAGGCTGTGGCCCTGAGCTGCACGTTGGACACAGGCACAGGGAACAGGAGGATCCCTTTGCATCGCGGAGCTGCTCTCAAGCACAGCCCCATCCATGCACAGCTCTCAGTAACAACCTGGGCAAGGTTCAGAACGGCCTACATGAGATGAAGTACATAAAAATGCTGGGCCAGATGTGGCATTTTTTTGTGGCACTTTGGTACTGACATTACTGGTCACAGGCATACACTGAGAACTGAAGGATGGGAACTGCACACTCTTCAGCCCCTGAGCTGTACTCGTCACCTCCCCACATCTCTCCTCTTATCCTGCCCCAAAATAATTTGATCCTCAGAAAGAGAAAATTCAGTTATTTTCATCTGAAGGCTAGGGGTCATTTTCAGTGTGCACAAATAGCCTTCTACATGTCTAAATTAAGACAGAAGTGTTTACTTTGCACGAAAGTGATACAGTTTTGGGGGAGCCTAGGGTTTTTATTGCATCACTGATTTTCACGTAAACTCAGATCAGCAGTGACAAAGTAATAGAATGAAACAACAGATACAAAGATACCGAGCTGAGTAGGACAAAAGGGGTGATAGTCACAGCCAGAGGGAGACATTTGATTTGCTCTTTTGGATCAAAATATCACCTCTGTTCATCACGTTCTCAGTCTACTGGGACAATTAGATGTTAGCGCTCTGTTAAAAGGCTATTAATCTGATGGCCTAAATACTAATATTCACTTAAATCAAACCCTTGTGAAGTTTTTTGCTTTGATGCAGGAATTTAAAGAATTAAGAAACACTTCACAGGGTGAGAAGGTGACTCAGTTTAGTGAACCTGCCATGAGTTCTAAATCCTTTTATTAGTTTTTGTTGCTGAATGAAATACACACACATAAATAAGTGAACAGACTTTCAGAGACAAAAGAACATTTCCATTTTGCAGCAATGATCACAATGTAAAAAGGCTCCATTGCCATGGAAACGGCCCTAAGCCTCATCATATCTAATGGTGATTTTCCAAAGAAGTCCTTGAAACATCTTTTGTTTCTTGTTTTGAAGTCAAAAGTAATGGTTGAGTGCCAAGAAGAGGGCTATCAGCCCTAGATCTCAAATCACAGGCCTGGACTCAGCTCTGCAGGCAACTCACCCGCTCTGTACACTGTGGAAGGCTCACTTAAAATAATTGCCACATGCAAGTTAGCAGGAGGAGGAAAGCAAGAGGAAAACAGGAAAAAAATATAAACTTATATATGTAAAACGCAGGTAGCTTATGGAGAAAACATTTCTCAACAAGTGGCAAACACTAGATTTCCATTCCCCAGACAGGATCCTCCACAGAGGGCTATTATATTAATACACAAAGCAGCTGAGAAGTGAGTGGGTACTTACTTTACATGCTGAGCTCACTTTTCCCTCATGGCAGGGAAGCTTACACTGCCGTGGCAGCAGCTTTGGTGTGCCTGATTTAGGAATTAATGACCTAATAAGGAGTGCTGGAGAGGGGGAAAACAGAGGAGGGAAGGAAAAGGAGACACCACAGAGTACGTTGAAGAGCTTTGCCACTGCTAATGGAGTTTCTTGCTCTTTGCAGAGGGACTCACTAAGGGATTTGAGTGGTTCGCAGCCCATTTTATAAGCTGATGGGGGTTGCAACTGCACCATAAGGGAAAGCAAGTAGCTTGCAATGGGAGCAGGAAATGCTTCTAGAAACATGGCCACCTCCCCTCTTTATGGCCATTATACTGTCCCAACCGTCAGTCATGCCCCAGGTGCCTTGTTGTCACAGATGATAATGTCAGAATGGGGGAAAAGAGCCATGGTCAGTGTGGTCCCAGTGCAGGAAATGGAGTCCTTGGCTTTTCAACACTGGTGGCCTGAGGCAAAGGCTGTTGTACCGGAAGAAGTGAGAGCAACAGACTGAAAAGGGTAGCAATAGTCCCAGAAATGTTACTTGCTCTGGAGGACAAAAATAAAAAGAGAACAATACACATAGCCAGGAATGACTGTCAGCCCCAGCTTACCCCCATGCCACATACTCTCACACTTTCATCCATGCAGGATCACAGCAGAGGAGGCAGGATATTGTGATATAGCCACATTAAACCTATTAAATACAGTACCATTATTAACGCAATGGGCTATTTCCAAGTGCTGCATGCACAGAAATAACTTGAACAGTTTGAAATGGAAACAGCTCAGCTACACTGAAAATTAGATCCCAAGATCCCAACTTTACATGGCCCTACAGAAAAGGCAGGCTACTCTAAAAAAGTGATCTAGACTCTATTTTCGCTTTGTATGAAAATATAATTCTCAGAAAGCCTGTGAGAGTGAAAGAGCTGGAGGAGGCTTTGCCACTGTTCCAGATTGACTTAGCTATTCAGTCAAGACTTAGCAAAGGATTACCTTTTTGTGCCTTCCTCAATTCTCCAATTGAGAACAGCATTTGCTATCCAAGGAGCTGGCTGAGAAGTGGATGCCCTTTCCAGCCAAACAGGTGGAATAGCATCATCAACTCCCTTCATCGAGACCATCAACACATTAGTCTTCAGCTGGCTTTGAACCATGGTTCAAATGGTTCAATGGACCTGGAGGTGAAAGACTTTTTGTTTCTTTGCCAACCCCTGGGACCTCCAGGCATCCCCTGAGGCAACATGTTTTGCCCTTTTTATTGCTAAAATACCTACCTGTCTCCTTTCTCACCTGTTCCCTTTTCCTGGTATATTTCCTCATGGAAATTAATTTTCCTTTAGACGTTCAAGGGCAAAAGATCCTGCCCTGAGACGATTGTCACTAATGACTTCTTCTAAACCGACTCTCAGTAAAGTTAGAGCTTTTTATTTCTTTTATTTTCTTTCCCTCCCTTTAAAAAATGGGGTTCTTTTAGGAAAGGGTACTGGCTACAACCACTGGAAGTACAGTAAGATCAGCCCGTATATCTATATAAGTGCATATTTCAGTTGTGCATGTATCTATAGAATGTAGGTATTTACATTATTATTTTTTATAAGTGTTAGCAAAAGAAGGTATCGTATTAAATAAATCTCAGTTGCTTGATTCTTGGCTCAGATCTTGATCATTCAAGAAAGGAGGACTTCAAATCCAAGCACTTCAGTAGCAACTTTACAGGGAACATGTGACAATAATAATAGTAATAGAGAAATAAAACATGGCGAGGTGTAAAACAGCAGTGGTCCTACAGATAGTTCCAAGGATTATTTCCTTTCAAGAAATGAACAGATGCAAGATTCACACAGAAGAAAGTATAGGCAAATACTGCCATTTTTCATTAGCTGAACATGAACATTCTTCAACCTGTGACTGGGGATGCAAGGAGTAGGCTTTTGCATTGATTCCATCATTGAGATACAATCACCCATGTTCTGAAGTCCTCAACCTCTTGGCAGGCAGTTCCAGCCCTTTCACTTCACAGGGAGAACAGACCGTTTGCCAAGAATAAGGATTCAGAACTGGATAAACACTAAACAAATACTTCAGGGAGCTTTATTTTGTTTGTGATACATCTTTAGATTTTTCTTTTGAACTCTTTGTGGAGGATTAAACTTTTGATGTGTTTGTCCCTTTTTTTCCCTCTCCCTCCTCCTCCTCCCCAGTGTCTCAGGTAACAGTTACGAGCCAGGAAGATTGCATCAGCTTGAGAGGGAAGTTATAGGAGGTTTAATCCCTCAAGAACAGAAGGAGCAGAAAGTTAGTCCCTATGGTTTGCTGAGTGATCTTCTTTCCCAGCAGGATGAGTCATGCATGCCTAGTCCTGGAATTCAGTTACTCTTGAAGACAGTAGCATCCTGATCTTCATATCCCTGCATCACCCAGGAAAAGAAGCTTGCACCCTTCTGCAGGCAAAGCTCTGACATCAACAAAGCACCTGGAGACCCAGTTCTGAGCAAGGATGAATCAGTGTAGCTCCACGGCATGATCAGTTCCTGTCTATTTACATCTGCTAGACACCCGTTTCCTCCATCTACAGGTATTTTTCTGTTCTGAGAAATGGTAGATGAATAAACTAGGTTCTGTCTCAGTGCTTCATCTTCCTTGTCATTACGGTGATAAATATTTTCTGCACCAGCCGTCTGAAGCTTCACAGATGATGGAGCAATGCTACTTCCCTCCATGGGAGACCAGCCTGCTGTTCCATTATTTTCTCTTTCCCTCCCTTCACTGTGGTGGATAACTGAAGTATGTCCCTTCCACCTCTGCTTTGATTTCCTGCCACAACCCACCTTCTCTTGATAATCATTATTAGCAAAGGATAGGTCACTTTGAAGACGATGGATTTCTGGTATGTGAGAAGCCAGTCTTACAAGATCAGGCTGCTTCTGAGATTTCTAACTGGCTTCTTTTCCCCTATCCAGAAATCCTTGGTCTTTCCTAAAGTGGGTTGTCTTCCAGGCAACAAACTCGTCATGATTCCAAGAGATAACTCCACACGGTAGGACAACAGAGCATCTCTGGCTGCAGTTCAAAGCAAGCCACCACAAATGCTCAGACCTTTAGCATCTCCTGGCACCAATTCCTCCCCTGCACATGTGGAGTCTTTCTAGCCACAGCAAGAAGATGATGGTAACTTGCAATTTACTTGTCTCACTTGGAAAGAAAAATGAAAATAAAAGAGAGACCAAGCAGAGCATAGATGTTAATGCTGCTTTAAGCACACACCACCCCCAGAGGACTTTGGAGACTGCCCACTCCCATGGCACCAAGGGTCTGTGTTAGATGATCGGAACTTGGGACTTCGTTTTGATTGGAGAAGTGTGTTAAAGTGAGAGCAGGAATACCTCTAATCACTCATTTGAGCTCTTTAAGACACCTCTGTAGAGACAGATTAGAAGAAGGAACCCTTATAATGAATAGGAAGCCATATACCACTGGGGCGAACTGACACAGTATCGCACGGAGGATCACATTTCACATACGTTAGTTTTGATCCCTGTGGAAAGTTTGTAAAATCAAACCCACAGGAACCATGATTCATCTGGAAATGTAAAAGGAACATATCTGTTGCCTAACATAAATTCGGAACTAACTCCCTTTGGGAATCTTTCTGTTGCTTTTGATGGGGTTCAGAGCAAGCTGTCATTTAACATTGTATTAATTCAGAAATGGTGCTCTTTTGGCCAGTCCTGCTCCTCTTCCTCACACAAGTCTCCCTTTCAGGTTATTGGGCCCTTTGCCATAATTTCCAAAGGCAAAAAAGGTATAAGAGAAGAACAACATCTTCCTTGTGAAGAAAGGTACTGGATTTACAAATTTTCATGACATCAAAATCTGGCCCAGGGCCCACGCAGGTCAACAGAGAGATCCTGATTATTCCAACGGGCTCCAAGTCAAACTCTGAGGATGAATTTAATCATACTTGACATTAGCTGTTTGAAACTTGGTCAACTTAAATCCAGGCTGAGCAGCTGGACTCCTATAAAAGCAGCTGCAAAGATGGGCACTTCTGGGACTCTTCTTCTGATCTGTCTCGAACACATACCGTCAGGTGGGATGACATCCCTAGACCTCTCCACTGGCTACACAAAGAGCCTGAGACTCTCTGAGACCAAGTACCTAACTTTTAGATGGCCTAAATCTCATTAGATCAATACCACCTAAATTGTTAAATGTGGCTGTTGACAGCGCATCAGAAAGCCCATCGACGTCCAAAATAATCTTTGACAGGAGAAGAACTAATAAATGCAGAATTCGATCCTTTATTATTTCTTTTCCTTTAGAAAGAGCATCGCTATTTCTACAGCTCTAAAAACAGCCTTGGTTTAATAAGACATGCTAATGTGTTATGACTTCTGGGAGCACTAGAGCGAACCCATGTTGATGACAGGCTTAGCCACAGAAATGATAAATTACAGGAGGTAAGAGAGGTACGAAAATTCTTTTCAGCCCTTGAAAATGAAAAGAAGATGTGTTTGTAGAGTATGTTGGGGATGTATGAGCGGGGATCTATAATCAATCATCCTAAATAAACCATTTTACTTAGAATCTGTTTGAAGGCAGACAATCGGGCTAGGTATATGTTTTCTCCATGTAAAATTACTTATGGAACATTATATATGAACCTATAGATATAACAGGTATTTTATACAAACCATCATTTTATAACGTGTGAGTCCCTGGCAGATTTCAGAGAGGCTTTAGGCATGATATCCAAACCAAAAAGTTAATACTGGTTACATTTTACTGATGGAGCAAACAGACTTGATCAAAAACAAGCCAGGCATATATGGCAGAAGAACACAAATTAAATCCAGCACTCATACCCTAGACAGCATTCCAGCCACAGGAGCAGCTTCCCTGTACTAGCTCCCTAGATGGCTTTTCTTAACGTCATATGTTGAGTGTCCTACTTAAGAATGTTTTTTTTTGAAAGGAAATTCCTCAATTTGTTAAACTTCTCCTAATACTGTAGGATGATTAGTAGTGTTTTACTTTGAGTTAATGTTTTCCAGTAAATAATCAGCCAAGCAGAGCAACACCAACAAGAAAATGCAATAACATTTCTTCTATAGTCCCAGAATGTCAGGATGGGAACAAGCTGCTGGAGTTGTTCTTATCCCTGTCGCCATGACAAGGCAGAAGCATCCATGTTTGTGTCATTTCTGATGTTTGACAAACCCACTCATGGCTCTCCTGTAACGGCTATCCCATGGTCTCCCAAGGCAGCCCAACTCACACGCTCGATCCTTCCAATGAGAAAAAAAAATAAAAACCACTCATGGTAATGTTGGGGTTTAGCCACCCCATAAGAAAAAGAAAAATAACGTGTCCCCTTCCTTTATGTAGCATCTTTCTCTATTGCAAGAATTCTTAGCATGCTGTACTCCCTTTCACTTCTGGAAGACAAACTGTGCTCAGGCTTTACTTTTAAAATAGGCTTTAGTAGACCTCTAGCTGGTCTCTTTGCTCTGTTCTGGATTATATTCAAACTGGAACACCTTTCTCAGAAGCAGACAGTCCTCCAGCTGAGGTCTCACCATAGCTAACTGCTGCAGAGGATTGGTTTGTGTCTCCTCAGCCATATGTTTCTTACATGTTGTGGTGTAATGTCTGGAGAGTCATATTTGGCTTCAGACAGACGTCCCCAGGGCCCTGCTTGAGGAACTTCTGCTTTGCTAATTTTCCTCATGTACTTGTGCATTTGGGTGTTAGAGTGCTATACTTTGCTCTCCCTGCTGACCTGCATTACATCCTTCTCAGACCTCATCTCCCTCATTGTCAAACTTGTTTAAAACTCCCATTCTGTGCTTTTGTGCGTTGCCAACCCCACCAGTCTCACTTGTGTATTAAACTAGAGGACTCCATCCTATTATCCAGACCAGGGATGAAAACATAGAGCAGAACTGGAGCCAGGAGCAATTTCTACAAAATACATTTCCTTGAATCATAGAATCATAGAATCATTCAGGTTGGAAGAGACCCATGGGATCATCAAGTCCAACCATCAGCACCACTCTTCAAAGTTCTCCCCTACACCAGATCCCCCAACACCACATCTCCAACCACGCTTCAACACATCCAGGGATGGCGACTCAACCACCTCCTTGGGCAGCCCATTCCAGAGTCTGACCACTCTTTCTGGGAAGAATTCTTTGTTTATTTGACTGGATGTGTCCCTTAGACTTGCGAACGGGCCTGCCGTTATGTGCTGGAGTTATGATGTCTGGACGTCCATCAAGCACATTCCCAGGGTGTGGGTCAGGAGAAGCAGCTTACAGGACTGTTTTGGCAGGATGAGCAAAGTGGCTTGGGCATGTAAACCCATACCTACTTTTCTCTGGATATTATGCAGGGTACTAAGCTTGTGCTCTTAACAATTAATGCACTTTTCTCTCCACCCCCCGCCATCAATGGGTCTAACTGCCATCCCAGCTTATCTCCACTGCTGATTTGGTACACACGAGTGATGCACAAATGATTGGAATCAGACCCAATATGCCTGGGATGGGAAGAGCTGTCACAGTTCTCTTGTATTCTTTCTCCATTGCTCTGCACAACTGAGTTCTCTCTTTTGTTTTTGTTTTGTTTTCTTTCTCCACTTCTTGCTCATTAATCATAAAGCATTTGCTTTAATACATAGAATGTATATATGAGGAACAGATATATGTGTACATTCCTCATAAGTCCTCCCATGCACAGTAACGTTGTAAAGACTCACCAGGGTCATCTTTATTTTCTGCCAAGGAGTGTTCGTTCATCTACAGGTATTTGCCTGGAAAGCTCTCACAGTCATTTTGAAAAGTGCCTGTGTTTTTCCTCTGCACTTTATCTCCCTGAGGTATCATGAGTTTCTGGCAAGCTTCAGTCCTCTTTATTTGCTTTTTAAGTCCTGGGCAGACTTTGTAAGAGCCTGGAAAATTCATCCTTGCTAAAGGACTGATGCAGGGTCACTCTAAACCATTTGCACTTTCTGACAGGAGTGCCGCACCACCCAAGGGGAAGGGTGAAGGCAACGGCAATGCCTGGACGTGAGTTCCATTGAGCTGATATTCACCCAAATTTTGAAGCAGCCCTATTGATTACAAGGTGCTAAATGAAGCTGTATGTGTGCGCATCTAGTTTTCTTCCCCATTCAAGTTCACTCTCTGCCCTAGCTGTAACTTCACACCCTATAACTTCACAGTTCACAGCCCTACCCCAGGCTATTTTATTTCTAGTGTTCGCATTTAGCACAGTCCCTATGCTGACTTACATGTCAGCAGTGTGAAGACATTCGGGCAGATACTCTTAATAACAGACACCGAGGGCCTGACTCTGCCCAGTCCTAGAACAGCCACAAGCCATCACAGCAGTGGAAAGGAGGAGTGAAAAGCTGCCATGAATCTCCACAAGATGTTGCTGGCGAGTCCAAGATTCTCCAGCACACAGCTTTGAAGGTGACCTATTGCTCCCTATATTTCACTTGATGCCACCCTTCCCTAAGCCATGTCATGCTGTTGTGGACATAACACGAGCTCCTGTGCCCTCATTCCTCCAGACGTACTGCTTGTCTGTGCTTACAAACAGCAAATGTCTAACTATTATTTTGCCAGAACAAGCATTTCCATGCCATTGACATTTCCTCGTTGCAAAGCATATGTAAACCAGCCCTGCGAGTTACACGAAACCAGCCAGAATTTGATCACAAAACTTGATTAAAGGAGTCTTATGAAAGAAGAGCGTATATCGTATGTAAACAGGAAAAGGAGCTTCCTGTTCAGCCTTTGTCTGACACCTCCGCAATCTCCCTCTTTCTTTTGTGCAACAAAAAGGGCAATATAAACATAGCCTGGAATTATTTATTACCTTTCAAGGGAGTCAAAGTTTTCCTAGGATTCAAGTCCAATCAGAGTTGTTCCCAAATTAGCAGTGAGCATCATCAATGAAACAGAAGGGTGGTAAATTTAAAACTGTTATGATTTGCATTATACAAAAGCATGTGGAACTGAATTCCAAAGATGTGAGTGAGCAAGACTCAGATAAGAAACAGAGTTTGAGTTCTCTCTAAGAGGCTACCTTCAGTGGGGATGGTGGGGGGCACCATCTTCAAAGAGATTCATTCAAAGGCATGAACCAGCTTCTCACTAACAGGGAGCTGCAGAGACTCCCTCCCTAGTGGCTGCTTATTCTGTAATCAACTCTGAGGGTTTGCTACATGGCTCCTGAAGAAGAGGTCCTTCTCTGGGATTGCAAGAGACCCTAGTCTTGGTGTGAGGTCCAGCAGAAGGACATTGTGATGCCCTGATATGAGCAGGTCTCTGTTTTTGCCATGCTTGCTCCACGTGCGCTGCGAGCTTGAAAAGAAAAGTTACCCCCAGCAGATCTGCATGCTCCAGTGCGGATGGATGCTCTAATGCAGAAGTCAGATTTTCTTTGTTGGCAGACCCTGGCATCTGCCTTTCCTTCTAAGAAGTGAAGCTGACTTTGCCCCTCGGCGGGATCCCTGAAACCCACCCCTTCACCAAGCAGGGTTGGCGGGGCTCGCATCCTTGCCAGGCTCACTCTCTGGTGCAGCGCAGGCAGAGAGCTGAAAAGCACCGCGGGGGGCCCAGCCATGCACTGCAGAGACTTCAGCTACACACTTCATAGAGGGAAGCTACTGCACGGAGGCAGATCCTCCCAACAGCTTCAAATTAGGGGCAGGTTTATTTTAATAGCATCTTCTCTTTCACTCCGAAGGCTGCGGTGGCTTTAGCAGAAGCAGACCTGTCTCATTGCCCTCTCACTGCAACAGGAGGAGATGCCCCCAGAGGCTGTCCCTCTTCTGCAGGCACTGAGCACCACTTTGTGAGCTGCCAGGGGAAGATGAGTTACTCCAGCTTATGGCAGGTATGATAGGACACAAGCAATGTGTCCTATCACACATAGGACGCTCATGTGACCAATGAGTGGCAAAAGGTAGGCAAATATAGAATTCTCTGTGTTGGAAGGGTTCAGAGTTCAACCTTTAAGATCAAGTTCAACCATCAACCTAACACTTGCTAAACCCACCACTAACCCATGTCCCTCAGCACCACGCCTACCCATCTTTCAAAAACCTCCAGGGATGGTGATTGATGGTGACTCCACCACTTCCCTGAACAGTGATATGTGCTCACTTCCTTCCCCTACATTGTTTTTTATAAAGGTTCCTTGGACTCAGTTATGAGTCCGGGCACCAGTTTTAAAGGACCGTTGATCATTCATTGACATCCTCCACAGACCGTATGAGGGGCAAAGCTTCAATGCCTTCCCTATCTGCAACTTTTTTCACATTTACGCTAATAACTTGATCTATCTGCTGTATTTACAAGGCATCTATCACCTCAGTATCTAAGTGCTGCTACTAAATTACCCATCGTACAAGGCAAGTACAGAGACAAATTGAGTGCCGGATCCCCAACAAACAATCTTTGACAAGTACTGAGCTGGTTGAGGTTTTATTTCACCAGGAATGTCTCTAGCAAGTGTGAAAAGCTGTAATAAAGTGTGAGGGGAGAGGAACCCAGGTGCTTGCTGGGTGGGTTGATGGAATAGGAGGGAGCTGCACCCTGGTTTCCATGAGCTAGCACCCTGGCTCCTCCAGTAGCCCCAGTCCTGGCTCCCCCCATGGCCCTCCAGTACCCTGGCTAGTGGCTGCACATCTAATAAGTCACTGTGTTCGCAGGATTTCTGGGGAGGGGTAGAAAGGATCTCACTGTTTAAAGTCAATTATTTCTCAAAAATAAGGAAAAAAAAGTAAATCTCAGGGTTGTATTTATTCAGCAGTCTTGCTCTTCAGGTTATAGCACAGCAGCAAGTGGTTGTTTACATGGAAGTGTTTAAGGCCAGGCTGGATGGGGCTTTGAGCAACCTGCTCTACTGCGAGGTGTTCTTGCCCATGGCAGGGGGTTTGGAAATCGGTGATATTTAAGGTCCCTTCCAACTCTAACCATTCTATGATTCTGTGTAAGTACACGTGTGCTTACATGGGAAACCGTCAGCTTTGCCTTGGCAGCACCAGCTAGAGCTTGCCCAGACCTATTTTTTCCAAATACTAAGATAATAAATAGGTGGAAAATGGGAAATAGTTCTAGAAAGTAAAGCTAAATCCATCTTCTCAAGGGAAAAACCGTGCCTCAAAACCACTCTCCAGAGTTACCTCATAAGTCCTTGTCCCGCTGGAGGGTGAGTGCAGGGGCAAGGTTTCAGCTGAAGTGGGGGTTTTTTGCCTTAAATAATCTCAGCTGTCAGATGTAAGTTTTATCAAAATGCCATTTCCAGGTGACTAAGCCCAGTCCTGTGTCTGCTTCTAAGCTTTGCATCGAGACTCCTTACAGGCAAAGTATAATGGAAAAAATCTCCACTGGCTATCAGAATCAGCACTAATTTGGTCACAGTTCCCGGGACTAGCTCAGACCTGCAGACTGTCAAAAGGCTGATGAAGAAAGTGATGCACACAGGAGCTGTGCATCTGCAGCCAGGCCAGATTTGATGCCCTTCAAGGCAACGTGACTTACTCATGCTCAGTGGTCAGTTACCTAGGATTTTGGGACACCACCTGTAGTTCAAATTATAAGAAATACAGAATTCGGATCCAAGCCTACTGTTCAAATTGTGTAGGGGTTTTGTGGGGACGGGGAATACATAATAGTTAAAGCAACAGGCCACTGCCCTGCACGGTATACCCAGCAGAACAAAGAAGAAGAGCTGCTTCATTTTTATGCCTTAAATAAATAAACCTTTCTGATCCTTCGGGCAGAGTCTACAATTCTGTAGTGTATTTTTGTGAGCTGTTGTTTTACTGTAAATATTCTTTGCTATATTAAATCATACATCACTACCCAGTGTAGCTAATTTTCCATTCACATTGACATGTGTGGGCAATATCCTCATGCCCTGATGTCACATAAAGCACCCAAGCATCATCCCTCAGTCATGTCTCATTTGCATACTCTCTGGGTGAGCATCTTAGTGAAAGAAAGGAAAATTAAATATTTACTTTTTGTTTCAACATGCCATTATGTTGGGAATAAAAAGCAAGGCATAAATTAGCAGTTTGCTTCATCTATGTTTTAAAAGAGTTAGCGTTACTCCGGTGCTATATAACATGCCAAGGATATTTGGGGAAATCTGCAGCACTGTATTTCAAGAAAGCATTTGAACCAAGATGACATTAGTAAAGGCCAAAGCAGAATTAATGAATGGCCACCAAAAAGCCTTTGCCAAGGGCTGACTGTGAGGATGCCATGTGAGAAAGTGAATAGGAAAGGAGAAAAGTGGTTCGGTTCCTGACGGTCTGTAAAGACAAAAGGATGCACACCAGCAGCAGAAGAAATGTGATTCATGCGTCTCTTCAGCTGCTCATTTTCTCTGTAACACACAGTCTGTTTGCATCTTTTCTAGCAGACACACACCACCATCTTGCAGACCTTGTGCTTGGCTTGACACAGAGGTGCTCAAGGCTTTAGGTTTTCTTCACCCATCCGAAATTGTAAACTGGAGGGGTTTATGCACATTCTTGGTTGATCATTCAGTCCAGTTGAACAAGGTTGTAACACATAAGGCAGCAAAAATACCAGAGGAATTAAGGACACTGTCTGTCTTCCAGCTATGCTTCTTTAACCATGGCCTAAATCAGCTGTGGCTGAGGGCATCATCCTTACTTACCTCTCAAAAATAAATCTCTTGTGTCATCAAATCCAGTTCTCTGCCATATCAAGCCATCACATATATGACCCTGGTGTGAAACTCATCAAACACCAGCTTACCGGCAGCTTGATTTCTGTCCCCTTTCCATTATTTGAAGATTTACTCCACTTATTCCTATAATACTTCTTTTAGTGTTTGGTCCACCTGTGACATTTTATATCCAAGAACTACTGTGCTACTAACGTTGCTTAACCTAAATAATTAGCACCATTTTTTGTAATGACAAATTTGTAGCTGACGAGGCAAAGCAAACAGAACCGGGATGGTGTCCATGAGCCATCGCAGGACCCATGACTGCAGGATATGCCTCTAGGTCCAGTCATCTCTAATTCACTCGTGCTTTGGTAAGACCTTCACCTCCCCATGTGAGACCTGGAAAATCCCTTGCTTCTATCTTCTGCAAGGCGCTACTCCTGCCTCTGGTGGCACAAGGTCCAGACTGTCATTTCACTAAGCAGCAGCGAACAGAAGGATCCGAATGTAGCTCAGAAAAGTCCTCAATCTGGCATTAATCTCCTGCTTGGAGCTGCCAGCAGGCAGTGACATTTTCTGAGTGGCACACAACCACACATCTGCTGAACGATCCAGCAGCTTGATCCAAGGGGAGGCAGCTGCCTTTTTGTCTCCTCCCTGTAGGAAAGGAAAGGTCGTGGCAGTCCCAGGGAAGCAGGGCTTGCGATGGAAAAGAAAGGTTACCCATGGAGTCAGAGTCCCTGGGCAGCAAGGGGTCATTTAATGGGGAGCCCAGTACATCTGTGTACAGCGCTCACTGCGTGTGGATGTAAATCAATGTCACCTCTGATGTCCTTGAAAGAACATGATTTAAATAAATAAATTAGGAAAAGTGAAGAGTTTTTCCTATAGGAAAGCTATTCCTATGTATGTAGCCATTCCCATTAAGAAGCTATTCCCCCCGTACTCAGCCCTGGTGAGGCCACACCTTGAGTATTGTGTCCAGTTCTGGGCATCTCAACACAAGAGAGATCTCAAGGGGCTGGAGCAAGTGCAAAGGAGGGCAACGGAGCTGGTGAAGGACCTGGAGAACAAATCTTACAAAGATCGATTAAAGGAGCTGGGACTGTTTAGCTTGAGGAAGAGGAGAATGAGGGGAGACCTCATCACTCTCTACAACCGCTTGGAAGGACACTGTAGAGATGTTGGTGCTGGGCTCTTCTCACAGGCAATTAGCAATAGAATGAGAGAGAATGGCTTCAAGCTTCAACAGGGTAGGTTTAGACTGGTCATTATGAAAGAATTCTTCCCAGAAAGAGTGGTCAGACCCTGGAACAGGCTGCCCAGGGAGGGGGTTGAGTCACCATCCCTGAGTGGTTGAGATGGTGGTCGGAGTGGTTGGAGCTGCCGGCAGGCGTGGTTGAGGTGTGGTGTAGGAAGATCTGGTGTAGGGGAGACCCTTGTAGAGTGGGGCTGATGGCTGGACTTGATGATCCCAAGGGTCTTTTCCAACCTGAATGATTCTATGATTCTATGAATGGGGTACATCACTGGGACCAAGATCATTGAGACCGTAATGTTCATGGAACTGTCCGGGAAGCTTTAGCTGCATCGTGGCTGCCTACCATGGGCTGGGGAGAAAATTCACCGAGCGAGTGACTGCATTCCTCTGCTGCTTGTAATGGATTCTGAAATGACCTCTCCACTGTACTGTCAAATGCAAAATATGAATCTAATCGAACCATGGATCTGAGCCAGCATAGTAATTTACCTGCTTCTGAGGCTGCACTGCAAAATACATTTCTCTGAAATATAACACTGATCAAAAATAAAATAAGAATAGGCAGACAGAATTTTCTATTGGAAAATGCTGATTTATTGAAACCAAGATGTTTAATAGGGATACATTGAGTTCTTAAAAAATTTTGAGGACTTTCAGTAGAAGTTACAAAATGCAATGTGGTACAAAACAAGAAGCCAAACTTAATTCCTTAGTATTGTTCAAGCTGAGCTTTAAGGTTAATATCTAAATGATAGTTTTTAAAGGAGGTTTGAAAATGTTGATTTTTCACTTCCATATCCAGATCACTGTACCTCACTTGCACCCTGGCAAAATCGTGATGACATCCAGATCTAGCCCTGCTGTGGTATCTTCAGCTGAAGATACGTAAGGCTTCTTACCAGGGAAAAAAACAGCATTATCTATACCATTTGAAAGATTGCTGTAGTTTATTAGGTGTGGGTGCCAGGCAGTTTCCTTAAGACAAGGGTGGAGATGATGTGTAATGACACAAAGCCTTTTCACCCTTGGGCTTTTCCCAAAATCGACATGATCAGTCAGCTGACCTGACACCCCTTGCTAAAGTGGACAGTTTCATGTTGGTTCCTGGTTTTTATGTCATCCAATCTTAGTTTTGATTTTTAAGGGACATTCTTGTTGTGTTTTTTTTTTGTTTGGTTTTTTTTTTTAAATCACTTTCACATACAAAGATCATGCCAAACACCAGCCCTAGCCAAACAAAATTTTTTCATTGGCAGGGTTTGTGGATTTCTGTCACTCTTGCTCCATTGAACTGATCAGATTAGATAGGATAGGGCCAAGATTTCTCTTGGCTGTAATACTTTCAAATCATTCAGTGCACCCCTGGGGAAGGCAGCGTAAGGGACAGGATGCAGAGTGTGCCAGATGAAAGCTCTTGCCTCTAGAATGGCCTGAGATAGCTCTAATGAAAAGCAGACACGTCCCACATAACAGGTGTAACCCTAACAACCTCTAGAAAAGGTTTTGTATTTAAAGCATTCCTGCCTTCTTCAGGGGGCTTTGCGAAAAGTCTAAGGGCAGTGAAGCAAAGGGGGTGTTCTTTATGTGCAGCCATCCTCAAGGGACAGAAGAGGGATGATGGTCCAATAGCTGGTAGCTACACTGTGTTGGGCAGTGGAGCCCAAAAAGAAGAGTGAAAATTTCTTTATCCATTGCAAATTTCATGAGAAGTTTGGGGCCCTGGAAGGTTGTAACGTGAGTTAAAAATTGGCTGGTACAAACGCATTGCCAGTGCCTGTTCTTGGGAGCAGGGAAAAGGACCTGGGAGTGTTA
>VXBJ01000084.1:0-12490 GCA_013400055.1 Nycticryphes semicollaris | reverse complement strand
TTTTTTTTTTTAATGTGGTTGGACTCAATGATCTCAAAGGTCCCTTCCAACCACTAAGATTCTGTGATTCTGTGAAAGCATTTCCGTGGTAGTTACAGCTGGTCAGGAATTTGATGCTCTCTCTCATTCCAAAAAGGGAAAATAGAGAGTCAGGTGACACTAAAAGCAAGATGGAGCACAAACCCATGAGAATGAAACCTCATATTCCCACCTATGAGAAATATATTAATAAATAACTGTGTGTATATATTACTATAAATATAAATATATATACACGAATCAGAGAGGTGAAAACCTTGGATATATTTCAGACTCCTGGATGCTTTCCAACAACACTTTAGAAATACAGTACTAAATTTACATTGGTTTCAGTTATGCAAGCCTAGAATTTCCCCCTGGAGATCCCATCTGCTCCTCGCTTACATGAATCCCCAAACTGGGGACCAGCAGGGCAGACATCATATTAAATCACTGGTTTTGTCATACCCATTCAGTTTTTTCCCTGGTTCTGATGATCTGCCAGGGCAGGATGCTGCATCATTTGCTTCATCAAAATGTACAACGTGGCATGCAGTAACCCAGGCAGCAGTGAGGTGCTAGGCTCAGTGGCTGGTTGCCGGAGGATGCAATCCCTGTAAACTCTTAAATGCTGAATTCCTGGGAGCTGACACACTGGCATCTCTTCATGATGACTGGGCATTAGTAAATTAACTATTTGGACTAGCTGGGAATAGGAGAGGAAGTAGCTCAGGAGGTTTCAGGGAAGTTAGAGGAGTGAGAATAAACTCATGAAACAACAACAAAAAAGTCAGGCATGACACGTGGCCAGACTTTCACGGGACCTGGAGAAACAGAGGAGGCCGTAGGTGGCAGGAGCTCATTCATACCCCACATACTTGTTTACAGACTTNTACAAGGGATGCAAAAACATTTTCTAAACACAAGCTCCCTTTAAGCTGCCATTAAAATACTGCGCAGTTGGCACTATGCACAGGTAGAAGCAAAGAAGAAAGGATCAGAAAACGGAAAGCAATTTTCTGAGCATGCCCAGGTGAGGAGATGACAGCAGGGCAGGGATGCATGGGGTGCTGGGAGATGGAAACCACTGTGCCTTCCTTTTCTCTGCAAACCAGCACTGCACCCAAAGGTAGCCATCGCAATAGGGAGGATGGAAAGAACAGGAACGTCTCTTAAAATCCTGCCACAAAAGGGCCTTTTTCATTCACCAGAACTCTAGAGGAAAGTCAAAGGCTGAGGGAGGACATCTGTATGAACAATCCCTTCCCTGGGCTCAAGAGGGCATTTGTGATCTACAGCAGCTCCGCAGGCAGCGGCCGTGCGGATGGTCACTGCGCTGGAAATGCTCTGCTCTTACCTGCATCTCCCTTGTCCACATGAGGAAAAGGAGTTTATCCCCCAGGCAAGGCTTTACCTAAGCATAAAGGGAGAAAAATTCCTTTTTGTGGATGTCCACATCTCCTCAGCTTCGTAGTGCAGCCCTCTGGTAGCTCTTCATGGCTCATGGGCAGCTGCCTAATGAGCAGTAATGTTTTCTTCCAGCCTCTCTCTCTCTGATAGTTTGATTTCTCACTTTAGCTGAGGACCCATATCGGCTGAGGACGTACCTTGGCCATCCTGGGGATGCTGTGGTGGTGTTTTGTTGTAGTAGCACCACCAGAGAGGGGACATGACAGCCTGGGGCTGACACACCACCAGCGCTGAAACTTAGCACCCTTCTCCTTGCAAAAACATCTGGTGGGTTTTGTCCTGGGCACAAGCTGTGGAGCTGTAGGACTCACCCAAGGCTGGCTTGAGGGACTTAGACCATGCTCTTCAGGATCAGTTGGAGTTAAAATGTATTTTTGGCCCGATAGTTTTCCAGTTCGAAGAACTTCCACCACACCAGTATCACCACAGACATTCTTGGACATATTGATCTCTGCCACACAGCTAAATGTCACAAATACACCCATTTTACAGGCGGAAAGCTGAAGCATAGAGAGAAACAGTAATTCATGCAAGTTCAGGGGCAAAATAAGGTTTTTAATTCACAAGAAAGTCCCAGATGTTATCCCAGGTCTGAATCTTCCCTTCCTCACCTCAGAAGGCAGCACCAGATCCTGCCCTCCTGAACGGAGCAGTCACCTTACTCAGCCTGAAACTGCTAAAGGGAGCCAAGACAGACAGCTTGAGTGCTATATAAATTACAGAAAAGGAAGAATAGATTACAGAAATCCCAGCAGCCAGTTCCCGCCTTCAATTGCCATAACACATTTCTGCACAATTCTGCGTATGCAAATTTATTTCCTTTGTCATATCTGTTAGCAAAATCCATAACATTGCCTGAAATAATGCAAAGGCACAATAATTAGAAATGCAGTGCTCTAAGAGGGGATGTATATGAAAAGCACAGATTGCCTACATGTGAGTCCTGCTCTGTTCCTTGTCCTACCACATGTTGATGTCTGACCTTGGGCAAGTTGCTTAACTTCGTGTCTTCAATAAAACCTGTCTCATGAAATCTGGATAATAGCATTAAACTTATCTACATCAGATGAAGGTTTTGATGCTTAATCAATAAAGATTTGTAAAAAGCTCAGAGATCCCATAAAAAAATGAAATGTCTGCAAAATGTTTCAGCGTTGTCCAAGTGTAAGAGGAGATACAAGCTGTCCCATTGACATGTTGATGCTCAAGTGGGGCTGGCTGTTGAAGCACAGCAGTGGAGGGGCAGCCTTGGCCATGCCATGGAAAAGGAGAGCACGGCTGGACTACAAAGGTCTCAGATGGAAGTGTCAAGATGCAAGTGCAAGCCTCACGTCAAGCAAGGGCTTCTCCTTCTGACAGGTTGTGGATCAGATGCTTCTAATCTCAGAGGCACCAAAGACTATTTATTTCTGAATTCACATTTCACCCCTTATTTCTTTGCCTTTGCCCCCTCAGGCTCTGGCAATTTGCCTAGTATGGTGGAAGGAATTATTTCTTTGGCAGCACAGTAGCACCACCAAAGCTTGATGCAGTGCTGGGTGATCAATATAATATAATGTATATAAGAATGTATTAATATTGTGTTTACCCAAGCACATTTCGAGCTATCCCTAACTTTTAAAACTTTGAAAATAACAAGAAAGTTAAGAAGTGGAAGCACTTTGATATCTCAAATCTAAGCAGAAAAACAGTGTCTGCAGAGAGGAGAAAAAGTCTATTCTTATGGTGTCTCTTGTCTGAGCAGAATTAGGAGATCTCAGGGTAGATACTATGCTGCTGAGAGCTATTTCAACTCATTCTGAGATAGTCTGCTGAATTTATAGTACAGAGAGTTTCTGATAAAATAATCTGAATTAAACCTAATCTTTCAAACTGTCCTTTGACATGCACATCACCTGTATCTGCATGTCATCCCTGGAAAGGCCATGGCCACTGGTCAGTTGTCTACCTTGGACTGATCTTTAGTCAAGTCCCCTCAGAGCTCTACCTCTTTTAGCTCAAGAATGAACAATTTTCATCTGCAATATTTAACTTCATTATTTTCTTGGAGGTATAGGAAATAGGCAGGTGATGCCTTCTTACTCTTCAAACAAATGAGTCCTGGGTCTGTGTAACCTTCCTGACAGCAGCCAAGTAAGCTCTGCACACTTTAATTCCCAAAGATGAGCTGGGGATTCGCATGTTACTTACTGAGGTATTACATGGAATTTTAATAGGCCTTTAACAGGACTCCTGTGAGTTCAACAGCTGATCCAAACAGGATCTCCGCTCCAAGGCCTAATCCCATTATAGCCTAAAAAGATCTCCTTCAGAGAAATTGTTTTGTCTTCAGGCAGTGCTGAAAAGAAAGAAGAAGAAGAAAGAGATGGAGAGAAAGAAGAAAATGTGAGAGAAGTTTAAAGAAAAAGTTGTCTGGAAAGAAAAAAATCATGCCAATGCAGGTAGAAAATTCTAAAAAGAAAAAAAAGAAGTATACAGTTGCTTGTTTTTTTTAAAACTCACTAGTTAGCACTTTATGTCAAAATCCCCTCATCTTAACAATCACTAGAACTGAGTGAATAATTTAAAAGGAATAATTTATTCAAGGAACATGGCATACTGATGCATATTCACATATTGTCTGAAGAGATCACAAAGTTCTCCAAGTTTCATATGTTATTCAGATCTATTTGCCAGTTCCTTTGGCTGACAATTCTTTGCTTCCAGATACTTAACAACTTAACCCATGAAAGGAAATAATTTATTTTAAGCACAGACTTCTTTTGTTTGTATACAAAGCCTCCAAAATAAATCATTATTTCAATAACCACTCAAGTGATGCCACTGTACAGCCATGAGATTCTCACAAGCACCCTAGTTCCCTTTTTTCTAGTCCAGAGGTGAAATATCTGAATTCTGTGTGACTGCATGCATGCACTTGCCCACATGTGCTTCACACCACTGGCTCCTATTTGCTTGAGCCCTACATAAATGAACAGAGTAACTACGTTTCTTACCCACAGAGCTCCCAAATCCAGCCAAGGATTTAGACAAAATCCTGTCACCGGGGATTAAAGATGGCACAAGTGTAAATATGCTCTAGGAGATGAGAATGAGCAGGCAGAAGTGATCTGTGCTAATGCAGGATGATTCTTCATGGTTCTTGGCCAACCTGATGAAGCCAGTGCAGCATCAGGGCAGCCATTCAGAGCAGATAAACATATGCTCTTCCCACATTCCCAAATAGGGAGCTTTGCTCTGACGGTCAGGCTGGTTGTGCAGCTGGCAGACCAGAATGCTGAGGCATAACTAACTAAACCTTCATGTAAAGAAAATTAAGATATTTCAACGAAGAGAAAGAATAAGAATAGTGATGACAGACCTGAACCTGTAGGAGAAGTCTTGGATCTTGGTAAAAATTCACATACAGCTCAGGTCTGGTCTGTAAATAATGCAGTGCACCCCTCATGTTCACAGGTTCCATCACGGCCCTCCTTGCCTGGGTTACCAAAAATAAGCAAATGGCATCTGTAGCCATTGCCTCTCTGAATTGTCCTTCCTGGGTGGTAGAGCTCCAGCACAGCAGAGCTGGCATTTCCATGGCATTTAAGACTAGTGAAACGTACAGGTCACTGGCATAAAACTATTAAGAAACAATTTGCTTCCACTGATCTGTTTGGGGCCTTTCCTGCATGGTCCTTCATCAGCTCTATTCACCGAGTGAGCACACTTGACCTCCCACGGGGTGGAGGTAATTATCCCTGGTGAATTAGACCCTCAATCACTGCTCTGGAGACACCTGATGGGCCTAATATATATGTATATCAGTCACATCAGTAATTGTGGACATATTTCTCATAGAATTCTTCTCCCCTGCTTTTTTGCCCTCCCTGCAATATGCTTCAATTTCATAGTGTTCACTAAATTAGCACTTAGGGTAACATTTCCATTTTTTTCTGCATCATGGCCAATTGCTTTCAGAGCCCTTCTTCATGTGGGCTGCTGAGCACCAATTGCATTAGCGCTGTGGGGAAATATTCCACAAGAGTGTCCTTGCCCAAGGGAACAGATCAGAACAGCCCATCCCTTTCCCTCTTTTTTTTTTTTTTTTTTTCTCCTGGCTCTCTGCATCCCAGATCCGTGAAGTCCACAGGTCATTTCACATGATGAGTCCCACCTTCTGCTTGCCCCTCCACAGACAGAAAATTGACAAAGGCTCCTACTTTATACATCTGCAAGGTGGCAACAGAACCTCTCAGTTACTCTCTGGTGAAGTGTCCTAAATGTGTAATGGCCTTAAACTAGCATCTGCCAAGCAGGGACACAAGAGCTGTGAAAAGCAGGAGATGCTCTGAAACAGCACTGAAGGATGAGAGACTCAAGAACTTCATGCTCAGAAAGGTCCCACTGGAAGGCACACTCCACTTGGGTCAGGTGAAGGGGGGAAGTCCATTTTTCACAAATAGAAATGTGGTGAAGAATAAACAGATTTCCACACAATCTGCTGTTTAAAATCTTAAAATGATATATATCCCCACGTGTATCTCTAATGGGAATGTATTTTGTTCCGAATTTTGTCATGGTGCTATAGAATGTGTTTTGTGACTCACGATGATCACGGTGAGTCACAAAACTCATTGATCATCTGGACATGGTTTACCAGATGTTCCCACTCCTTCTACAAAAACTCCGGGTGCCTGCACAAGTCTGGGTGCCCAGCACTGTAGGAAGTAGACCCAGAAAGATCTTCAAGGAGTCACCTAAGGCAGGATCACCTCTACCTTCCTCATGCTTGGCAGATGTTAATTCATTTAAAGGCCACCAATGATGGAGGCCATTTCAATCTCCCTGTACACATGGTTAGACTGCTCTCTAGAAATGGGCGTTAGAAGGCATAAGAAATGTCACCTTCACTTATAAGTACATTTGCTATTCTTAAAATATAGTTAAAACTCCCTTAGGGATCATTCTGTATGCTTACAGATTAAAAAAACCCTGGGATATATTGTCTTGCGGGATTAACCCATTCACAAATCCATGACTGAAGGGTTAGCCTTAATGGGCGATAACTAAATCAAGTGCATTTGTCCAGATTTCTGTCTACAGTAAGAAAGCTGCAATTTCCCCCCAATTTCCCCCACTGCCTTTGTGCCCTATATTCCTAGTCGAGAATAAGCTGAGAAGTTCACTGGTGCCACGAGAGATATGATTCTGTTTTGCAGGGAGTAGTCGAAAAGAAGGTGAGAGATTCAGGCGCCTGTGGATTGAGCAGCAGATGGGCTTTTCATTTAGAGGAGCTCCAAAACCTAACAAAATCAGTCAGAGCCTTTTTTTACCAGCTTTGGTGGAGTTTGGAGGAGGCCCTAATTTAGGCACCTAGCTGCAGGGGTACAATTACAGCCCTTGATCTCGGTGGTGGATGTTAACAAGCACTTCTGTCACACTCGCAGGCGCTGACAGAAATTTGGGCATCATTTCTGAGTCGATTTCTGTTCTGAGACTGGCTTGAGCTTTGAACCCTAGCCTCAGGGCAATGCATACAGATAATGGATTTCCCTTCATCTGATATATAGATATTGCTGCTGTGGTATTTGGTTGCTACAGTGTCCAACCATAATATTTACAGATTGCAGCTGTACTGAACATGACCAAAAAGATGCTGTCTAAGGCTGTTTTGGAGTGTTACTATGCTCCATGGGCTTTATTTTGTTTTGCTGGAGCTAAAACCAGTTGTAAAACCAGCCTAGCTTCCTAAATAATCACATTCAAATATAACTGGATTTAAGGAAGTGCAGAAAAAGCTCCATCATTGTCATGTTATTCCCACTGGCATTTCTGAACAAAAATGGATTTATACTTTCCATTTTGAAATTCTAGCTTATAACAGAAAAAAAAGCAAGCCGGGACAAATGTCAACACTGATGTGAAACGCAAAGCATAATGTATCTTTCTTGATCATCTATAACCTACCTCCCCACGCGCTGCAGATATTTTTGTTCATGATAGTGGTTAAAATGTTGAATTTTCAACTTCCTATATTGTTTCTTTTAGAAGAATTTCCTAGAAATACACAAACAATTTCTCTGCCCTCCTCCTTCAGATACTGCTTGACCATCCTCGCATCCTGAAGCCTCAAAGCAAAATTCTGTTAGAACAACAAGAACCACCCCTGAGATGATGGTGGCCATCTGAATGGCGAGGGAAGGAATATAACAGAAGAGAGGGGCTGAAAATAGACTGAGACTTCCCTGTTGCTACAAGCAAACAATGTGCTTTGTCAGAGCTGTGTTATATTTTCCTAAAAGCCAGAACCCTCACAGACTCTAGTCTTGATTTTTTCTGACTTTCAGAAAGACTGGAAAACAAAGCAAAACTGAGAAACCTGTCACACCACAGCAAGGCAGTAATTGGTTGGTGTAAAATACTGTTTGAAAAGAAAACCAGCAATAGCAAGAGAGAGAAGTTGTCCGCAGTCCCTCCTGTTCACCCATCCACTAAAAAGAGAAAAAAAACCCCATCCAACCTAACGAAAAGACAATAAAACATCCCCAAACTGCCAACACTTTCCACTAAGCATAATTTCTTGCCTGAAGTTAACACAAGATGGATATTCACTGTGTGTGATCACCTCCCCATCAGCTCTTCCTCTGTCTGGCATAATATCTCTGGGCCTAGGGACCAGGAGTGACACGTCCCAACAGTTGTTGTATTGATTTTAATTCTAAGTCAAGCTCTCTGTTACATACCTGATTCTACTGTAATATTAATTACACCATCTCCCTCTGCTCCAGCCTCTCTATGTCGTTTGTTATCAAAATGCAGCCACGCAAGTGACTGTCGCCCCAAATCCATTTTTCATTAACACAAGTGACCAGTCCTATGTTAAGCATCTCTGGGTTCTAGATGACATTCATTAAACACTGTCTGGTAGATCGTAAATCACTGTAGTGTTAAAAAGAATCCCTACACTGAGCAGCAGGGAGCTAATCTGTGTCTGCAGGTTTTTAATTGAATAAAACAAACGACAATGAAACCCTCTCTTAGATGCACTTGAGCCCTTTCCATTGGATTAAAACGAGCTGAAACCTTTCCCTTTGGGACATCGTGCTGGCTAGTGAGGGAGGGCGAGATCAGCAGTGCATAGGGACTTTCATGTCAGTAGCTAAAAAACTGGCATCATTGTCCAGAAAGTGAAGAACTACAGGAGTTTTGTAAGCATCCAACAGAACAAACAAGTGGGAGAATGGGGATACCCAGGCTCCTCTTGTGCCTTTGAGTGGTCACCCTAGATCCCTGCACGCACCCAGCACATCCCACACGTTGCCTTCTATGATCCCAGGATTCTCTCTGGCCCAGTTTCTGCTCAGGTCTAAACTTTCATGCCTGTACTGAAAAGAGACATTGCTGCAGAGTAGTACAGGCTGAAGGAGGACAAGGTTTGGATAAGGAGAAATAGGCAGAGCTTGGCTCAAGTAAGGATGGGGATGAAGCCCTTATTTAGGAAAAACATGATCGAGTTGCTCTGTCCTACACTTTCAAGTTGATATTTAAAGCAGGAGTTAAAATTACATCCCTCACTGTCACTCTCCATTCCCAGATCCACCGTGTCACTAGCCATAAGATGGCCTGAAATATTCAGACTCCTTCAAAGTCAGATATAAAAAGAAAATCATTGAGGCCTATAGGCAAAAATATCTTCTGCGCACTGGGAGAAACACACAGAAGAAAAGGAGTTAGATCTCTCAAAGACTATGAATTATTAAGCTGAATAGGCTGTAAAACTTGTTAGTTTGTCGTGCAGGGAGGCCAGCACCACTGCAGTGACTTAGATGACATTCTAGTCTCTGGGAAGAGGAGTTGATGGAACAAACTCAGAAGAAGGATTTTAAAAAAGCAGTCTAGATGCGGTTTCCCTGCCCTGCACAGGATGTCCTGTTGGAGGGTGCGTGGCTAACCATGAAGCTCACTTCAACTGCCCAGCTGCCCGGCCTGCCTCAAGTCCCTGTGTTGGCACTGGATGAACTGTGTTAGGGCTAGAGAAGGAGGTGGGAAAATTTACAGCACCCTGTTTGTCCCTCCACTTTCAGTTTTGACTCAATGTGGTCTGAGGCGTCTGTCCAGGAACCCCCGAGACATGCTCTTCTTCCCGTCCTTATTTCGCCATTTTCCATTCGGTCAGCACTGATTGCTTTTCCCTCTTGTGTTTCCAGTTATGGTGCTGGTTGATTTATCTTCTTTCTTGTGCACTAGCATCATCAGTGATGCTACTGGCAAGTCATAGGCACCAGTTGTGAGAATAAAGCTTGTGGTTAACTTGGGCTCAATGGGAGAAGACTGTTCCCAACCTTCCCATGTATCCAGGGCTCTCCTCGCATTGAGTTCTCTCTGAGATCTAAACGCATGAGAAAACCAGAAGGCGGTTTCCAAGAAGTTACAACCAATGTTGTTGGGAAACCCCTCTTTCCTCCACGCTAAAAGGAGGTCCTCATCATAATGAAGTCATGTACATGAGCCAAGTTTGTTAGATTTCTTTTCTAAGCATGTTGCCTCTGCAGAATATACAGCAATAGGTCCTACAAGAAATAAAGTATGTTTGGATTTCCAAATATTTTATTGATATAAACGTGGACTGGAATAATCCCATGTGGGGAACCCTGAACATATTTCCCAGCTGGATAAGCTGAAGTTTTAAGGCAGAAAATTATGACGGTAGGTTGTTGTTTTATTTTAAGATTCAAATCCCATGTTCAGAGATGCATAGCACAGCTTCTTTTCATGATATAATTAATCATCATTCCATTCAATGTAGTAAGAGGATCTAATGGGATATATTGTCCCATTTTAATGATAAGCACGTCAGATAACATAAATAGGTCAATTGACGTAATTGCAGTAAATACAGAAAAAACTCTCAATATTTCAAGATGAATTATGTAATTTACATAATTACATCTAAAAATGGCATGTCACCACTAAGTGTACTCATCTAGCCCTACCCTCTGCTTTCCTCCTTCCCATTCGGCAGGAATGTGTTGCTAGACATTGTCATACGTGACTGGAAAATTCTCCAGGTTCTCCGGCTTTGTCAGAGAGGTTTAATGTTGTTTGGACAGGAGCAGTGGCTTGACTTGCCGGGCTCAGGGAAAGAGCAGACCCCTGAGCCAAGCTCTCAGCAGACCCCTTCCATCAGGACTCTGGCCATCCAGAGCATGAAGGTGACACGATGGAGGATGGGGATGAGGGATGGCACAGGCCTCAGCCAAGAACTGGATCTCCTTGTAGCATCTGAAATAGCAGAGCACTTCTAACATTGTATTTTTCCAAGCTGGGCTGTTTATGCTGATGGAGGATGAAAGAAGGTGATGTCAGGGAAGCACAGAGCAGCCTTGTAGCCTGTGGCTAAGCCCTGCAGTGGGACTCACTGTCTTCTCCAGCAAGTGCTTTCAGAGCAGCCCTGGGCTGGTGAGTCTGTTTTTACAGAGCAAAGGTATCTTTGTCATGTTAAAAAGTCATGTTAAAGCATTAATTTGCTGTAAAAAAACAAACAAACAAATATCAAAATGACTGATCCCAAGGTGCCCAGCAGGGGAGATTTCATCAAGTCCACTTTGTGGACAACCTCCAGGCAGCTATCAACAAGCTTGGGGTGCTGCCAGCCTGCCCCTTCTCACCCCAGTCCTTTTAGTTCCTTCATGCTGTGTGATTGCCATCACCTTAAGGGTCTTTCCAACCTATTGCAGCTGGTTACAGACCCAAAACCCCCCAGAGGAAACAGGAAAAATGTGCCCCAGATTCCAGTGTGTCTCTATCCAGATGAAATTGCCTTCCACAGAATAAGGAAAAAAAGGCTGGTGAGCCTCTCTATGTCTACTTTTATGAGAAAAAAATATTTCATTAGGATAACTTCCCCCAAGTTATTCCACTCCTCTGTTGAACAGTACCTGATACAACACCTTTAGTACCCTGCTAAGCCTGGGTTTGTCTCCTTTGTACGCCCAGGGCGTACAAAGAGGATTGACCCTCACGGATGTATTTCAGCTCAAGTACATCCTTCCATCCAGGAATCCAGGTTTAGGTCTAATGGGAGATTCTGTTGGGGGAAAGGGGAATTTTATTACATGTCTAAGAGTGAGAATAACGTGATCCAGATCTCAGACTATTTAGAGAATTAGTCATTTGGGAAAAAAAAATCTAAATCTTGCTTAAAGTTTAGGCAGACAGGTTGATACAGGCTTGCTTTGGTAGCATGTACAGCTGAAGTCTCATTGCTAAGGGAGGAGAAGGGGGTAAAGGAAGCCCCCAGCCATCCCCCCTCCCCCCTTCCCCCTCCCAAATTACTGTTCCTTTTCACTTTCCCTTTCTCTTGCCAGTCCTTGTCTTTGCTCAGTTAGCTGTGCAGAGAAAACCATTTTCATTGCCCCTCTACATTTTACCCAGCCACGTCTGAAAATCAGGATAGAGAACTCCAGCTGCTGAAGTGCACAATTTGCTCTTAGCTACAGTCCAGTAATTGAAAACTGTCATTCTGCGGGAAAATGGCAATGCCATGCAAGAGCGGGAGCAGGCTGGAGTTTGTCATGCTGCATCTTGAGATTTCGTAACTAGTTTTGGCTGAACTCTTCCCCCTCTGGGCTCTGATAGCTTGCCTGCTGTTTACCAGCCCCTGGGAGAATTGCTTTAGTTAGTTTGCTATTGAAATACTTCGGAGGTTGTTATGTTTGTTTACACGTTCTGTTGTTTTCAGATCCAAAGTGGGGGGGATGGGTTTGAAGACAGGGAATTTGGGCTAGTTCAAGATTCCCATGACCTTCATTATATGTTTCTAAGCACAAAGGCAGAGGGACCAACAAGCTATAATATATATTTCAGTTATATTAATTGCCTTTGTTTTCTTGTATGCATGACAGAGGTTGTATAATAATAAGACAGGATGATAAGGTTGGGGAAGCAGAGAGTTCTGGGAAGTGCAATAGCATCAAGGAGAGTGAGGGATGGAGGCATAGGTGTCGCCTGCAGGGTCGTG
>VXBJ01000083.1:21198-38203 GCA_013400055.1 Nycticryphes semicollaris | reverse complement strand
AAAAAAAAAAAGTCAAGCAAAAGCCACAGAATATTCCACTGTCAAAGACAACACTAACTAAATTTCAATTACTTACTATTGGAAATCTTTCTCTAGATACTTGTTTTCCCTTAGTTTTCATTTCAGTGAGTAAAATACTAATAATACTAACAGTTCCTGTTTGTTGTGGGCTTAAAGAAAAGCCTCAGAAAACGGGCAAACTGCGCCTTACAAAAACTCTGTTCAAGGAGCTCATCAAATGACTTACTGAGGCATAGCCTGAAGCCTGATTTTGTCTCGTAAGAAACGAACACAGATAACAGAAAAGAAGAAATCCACAAGTTTCTTGAACAGAGATTTTATTACTGACAGCACTCTGAATATCGTGGACTGAGACTCAGCCATAACACCGAGCATATAAGGGATGTGTTAAGCCCTAAGAAGGGCTTTAATGAGTCTCATACTTTGGTAAAGGAAGACAATCAGCTAGAGACCTGCCTTTTAAATATTTCAAATATGCTGTGCACAATTATGCAACCTTCGCTCATGCTCATGAGTTCCTACATGAGCAATCTAATCTTAGTTTGAGCAAGCAATCATCAACATGATGAGGAGGACTACCACTGGACTCATCATAATTATTGCTGAGTCATAAAAACCCTTAGGGAAGAAATAGAAATATAATTACAGGCCAGACATAGTTCAATTTATAGGATAAAGTTTAAAGATTTTTTTGAATACTTGTTTAACTTGTTTTTTTCTGAAAAGGTTTTTGAATTTTTACACGAGGACTTCCACTAGACTCTTAAAACATACTTGGAAGGATGTTTGATGTCAAGAGGGACATGCCTGTAGAGTGAATAAATGGAAAGAACACTTAGATTTTTGGTTACAATTTCAACTACATCTTTCATCATTATTGCTTTGTTGAGGAAAATGAGTGGGAAAGCCTTTTACCATCTCTGTCTAATCTGAAATGCAGGTACTGTGGTTCCTGGATGAGTGGCTAAATACTACTTAACTGCCAAGAGTACCTCCTGCAGCAGATAATCCGTGTAGAACTAGAAAAAACCTGAAACTATAAATCTTTATAAAAGCAGTTTCCACAAGAGAAAAAACTCTGAGGTATATTATCCACTCCTGTTGACTGCATGCAAATCACGTGGCAGCTGAACCACAGGCCGCTGCTGCTGCGGGGTACTAGTGGGACAAGTAGGTATGGCAGATCACATAGAAGAGAAGGATGTTTCTTGAGCCAAGCTTTTTTCCTACTAGAAGCAGCTTAGCCTGCTTGCCTTGTGCACCCTGCTCTGTCACTACATCCAACTTAGCTGACTTAGGGACTGCAGGTGATGGGGTAAGTGTACTATCCATATGCAAGCCACATGCCCTATCAATAAATACTGTGCACCAAGACAGGGAGGGTGGAAAAAACCATGGGTTAGCTGAGTCAGCCTCACTGTCGAGTGAGGATGGAGGTACAATTAAAAAAAGCGGTGTCTTCTCACAAGTCTCAGTGTGCTTTCACTGTCCATTTCACCATGCACAAATCCACTTTTGTTAACACCATTCAATTAGAAGCACGGAAGACGGGGAAAAGTAGTTTTGCCTTCCTAATTGTTGGGTCTGACTTCTATTCAGTTGCGAAAACCTATCCCCCTGTCTTCATACAATTGCAACGACCTTAGTAGAAGGTTACAAAGCAAGTAACTGCATTAGAAAGAGGAAAATAGGTGGTAATGCAGGAAAAAAATAGGATGATGGAAAGCATTAGCAATTATTTATTACAAATTGACTGTGGACAATCCTTCAATTTTTAGAACAGGAATCATTTGTTACAATTTATCACAGAAGAGGAATTTGCCAATCCTAATTTAAAAAAAAAAAAGGCTGGGGGGGCGGGGGTTCAGGGGAAGAATAACTAAAAGCAGAATTAGCAACTAAGCTGTGTCTTCTTGTTGAATCCAGATTTAGGAATAAAAATACTGACATCAAAAGCTTTTCCCAGTGTCTAGAAACTGCTAGTACAATTAGCAACCTCTTAAAAAAAGCTTTAAAATGCCATCAGACATATTTTAGCAAAGAGTGGAGATCTTTTTAAATATTTAAAAGAACTGATGCCAGAAGAGGAAGCATTAATTTCATCAGATTAAAGGAAATTTACTGCAGCTTGTATTTTGAGTCTTCAGAGAAAAACTGCATTTGTTGAACCTGACAACTCCTTTTCCTGCTTTTCATATAGCCAATATTAAAATAAAAGTATTCTTGAAGCACACTTCTTATTTTCAAGTTGAATTATAGTGAAATCATTACTGCTTCATAACTGGAATACAGAATTTCACTTCTTAAAAGTAACTTTGGCACGATAAAAAAACACATCAAAAAAACCCCCTGATGAGTAAATTCCTGTTCAGAGACTACTGAACAGAAAAATTTTCTGGAGAGGTAACTAATTACACCTTCAATCTCAAAACAAAGATGACAATACATGTTTTTTTATTTAACAGGAAAAATCCAGTATTTTTCTATCTTGATTTTGGTGATGAGTAATAACATCATCTATAAATTAAAAAAAAAAAAAAAAAAAATAGACTTCAACAAACAAATCAGGTCTGAAAGAAATGATACTTGGTGGCAAAACTTCAGTTGTTTACTTTAGCTTCAGGTAGACCACTTTATGATTTGGTTTAGGGAAATAAGTTTTTTCCTTGTTTCAACATGTGGAAGGCGTATTTAGTTACCTGCGACATCTGAGAAGCCAGTGAATAAATGTACATTAAAAACTGCCTCCAAAAAGGGACTGGTATTGACTTACTGCCATTTTCTAGAATGTTTTATTGTTGCATGTAAGGTCTGAGGCCAAAACCAGAAAGCTAGCCAAGCAATATATGCTCAACACGTTTAATAAAGCTGGGGGCAGAGTGGTTAGAAGAAAAAAAAAAAAGAAAGAGTTAAGCTAAGCATAAAATAAGTTATAGTTTATCTTTATACACTCCTGACTGTTGAAGCTCGTAGCTTCAGGCACTACTCCAAGTTAAGATAGAACATCCTCCAGACTGACCTAACTTTCATCAGCTGCTAACGGATCTGGCAGATACTGCTCTGCTCTCCCTGCTTCATCAAATGGTCTAATCACATCTCTCTAAACTCACAACACGAATACTGCATGGGAATGGAGATAAGGGTTTAGATCCCAAGGCAGGGCATGGGTAGCATATATCCAGAAACTCCACAGGCTATTATCTGAACCAGCTCCACTATATGCACATCCTGTATTTCTGTATGCTTGCACAGTGGCACAAGGCCCTGAGCCACAAACACATGATTCCAGTATTCACTTCTGCAATCATACAGGTTTTGAAGCAACCCCAAAACAGTATGATTAACACTTTGCTACAATGAAGTTATAAAGGGAAGAAACAGTTTTATTTCATATGAAGGTCAACAACAGGCAAGAAAGAAAAAGAAAAGATAAACAATCGCCACACTCAAATTCATTTGCTTCAAGTTTTCTATCTTTGAATTAGATAACGTTACTGTTAATTTAAATGCTGTGTGATCCCATCCAAGATCCATATTTAGGTTCTTAGATATGCTGCTCTAATTTGCTTATTGGCAGCTATGCTAGCTATTAAGTAAGCTAAGCAAGTAAGACAAATTAAGGCACTACTAGGATATTTAGACCAAATTACCCAAATTTAGCAAGCACATTCAACACTTCTGGTAAAACTACTTTCTCATGACTGCATGAGCCAGAGCCAGTGCCAGTGAGAGGGATTGAAGACAGGATCCCTACAGCCTCACCCAGCTCACCCACACAGGTGAGAGGACCTAGCTCAAAGACGGTGCAGCTCATGGTGATCCTCAGCAATGTGTGCTGGGTGCTGGGCATGCTACTGCTGCTCTCCATTCGTGAGTCACTGCTGTACAATGCGGGTCACCCCGGGACAGCTCGCGACAAGAGTGCCACTGCCAAATGGGGCAAGGTGTGTAGAGGCTGGGGCAGTGGATGGAGCCACAGTCCAGGACGCTGGAAAGGAGGGAGGAAAAGATTTACCTCTGAACAGTCTCCCAGCAACAGCTTTGAGCACACTGTTCTTAATTTCTCCAGTTGGTAATATTTCAGACCTACCCATTGGTCTCTAACAGCACAGGTCTCTGTACAGGAAGACGGTGTAAGAAGACAAAAGACAGCACAGACTAACGCTCTGGAAAAAGAAAAATTTCAAAGGCTGAGAGCCTTTTCCCTATTCTATAATTGGTTGTGCTGAGGGAAAAAAAAGTCTCTGAGGTGCAGGGGAAAATGCTTTGCTCAGTTATTGATTTTATTCATAAACTTTAACAGTGTGGGCACCTGTAACATATTGTAGCAGTGAAGATTTAACCTTGTCCTTTTCATTACTCCCTTTCATTATGTTCATTTGCTGATGCAGTGAGGCATAATCAGGAGATGGAGACAAACGCAGATGTCTAAGTTTTGGGCGTGGCAGGGTTCTGGTTGAGCACATTTTTTATTCAGCCTTTCAAAGTATCTCTGAACACTAGTTTCTAAGACAAAATTACTTCATAGTAAAAGCATGCATTACATTGTTGCTCGTCATGAAGAGATACTTACTGTCCCTTCTTCTCATGTCACTTATAGAAGGGATGTTTTGTATTTTGTCCATGCTGCCAACTGCAGACCATAAACTATGGCAATGTTTTCTCTTTGGTTCCTCAGCCACTTGGATGCACTCATTTTCAACATGGACTGTAGTAAAATTCTCTGGAACTCTGCAGCTAGATAACCCTGTCTCTGCAAAGTGAATGCTGGAAAATACAACTAAATCAGGAAGCCTGTACTCCACAGCCATCTTGACCACATTGTGTCCAGCCATATGAAGTTATGTCAAATAATGATTCCATCTGATTAATTGCATAAGCCACACTGCTGGAGAAAACAAAGACTTTTCGAAGAAACTCACTAAATTTCAAAAAATCTAGGAGTTCAAAACCAGTACAGGAACTGGGTAAAAAAACCCGGCAGTGTAACAGCTCTTGTTTATTATCCTCCTCTTGAACTCTTCAGCGGAATACAATTGCACAAGATCTGATAGTGAGAATACCCAAGGTGAAAGAAAAAAAAAAAAAAAAAAAANCAAAAACCAAACCAAAGACAAAAACCCCAAACACAAACTTTAACATGAAGAAAGATCTAATTGCCAAACCTAGAATGTCAAAAAATGAAAAAAAAAAAGAAAAAAAAAAGTGTTTAGGGAAAAAGCTTATTTGGTACCCATTGAGAAATAACCGTATCATGTTCAAAGAATAATAATTTAATGAGACCATCTGAATGCCAGAGAAGCACTACTAAACACAACTATCTTCAAGGATTAACGCTTACTTTAAAAGTAGGTTGTTGATGTCTCAGGCTACATATCAACTACATCACCCCCTTCACACACACTTCTACGGAATCCTCTCCAAGGCATATTTATTTGAATTTCCTCTCATTGTGGTACCTTCATATGGAGAATTCAATTTTCATTCCTTTCCCAAGAGGAAAGAATTTGGAAAATCTAATTCTCATGTAGTTTGGTCCAGTAATGCAGGACACAATGAAAAACTGCATTAAAATGCTGAAGAGCCAGAATTTGATTGCATTTTATGTTGGCAACATTTCTGTAGATGGTGTCTGTTTCAGTAAACTCAGTCAGTTATAGAATCTGCTTGGGGTGTGTTCTTAATAGGTTGTTTTCTACTACATATCCTTATCAGTACCTGATAAATTGAAAAAGACCTACTGCATCATAAAAATGTATCCCAATGCAAATTCAAAAAGTAACTTTGAACAGTACTGACTTCAATGAAGAAAAATTTAAAATATTATTGTTGCAGTTTTATTATTTGCCAGATGGGCAAAACACCACCCACATTGCTGATTCATACAGTATCATCAGACAGCAGTGCACAGGAAGCTCTACAGGAAGACCACAAAAGATGACAAGTGTCCAAAAAGGGACAGATAGGCAGAAACATACCAGTAAAAGCATACACGCACCACTGGAATCAGGAAACAATGGAGCTAGCAAGCCAGTGAGCTACAGCTTCTCTCAATAATTAGATCCTCAAAAATCTACTACTTTAAAATATAAGTTTCTTTTCTGAAACAGAGATGAAGAAAAGTTATGTAGTTTCTCAAAGGAGGGAGTTGCTGTTGAAACCATTTTGCAATGCAGTGAATGAGTACCCTGCTACAGCAAGGGCAGGCAGTGCCAGTCATTGTTTATCACACAAGAAGGATGTTAGCTACAAGGCTGTACTGCCATGCCCCTCTCTGATTAGGATGGTTTTCATTTATAAATATTGCCCCGCAGAAGAAATTTGTTTGAAATGAGGCGCTTCACAGTGTGTCTAATAATAAGCTTGCACAATTTGTTTTCCTGGTCAGTTGCACTAGATCTAGTCATGGGCAAAATTAAAAAAAAATTCAAGACTCAGCTTGGAAAAACACCAGTATCTGTTTAGATTCCTTTCTAAGAGTGGGAAGACCTGGGCTGCAAGCAGTAAGTGAACTCTACACAACACAGCATCATTACAAAAATTCTGAAAGAACACACTTCTAAAAACCTAACAAGCCTACGCAAAGAGACTTAACATCTCTAAACTACAAAAGGGTCCTTAGAAACTTCCTGACCGCGCTTGAGAAAACGCCTGCAGAGTCTATGTTCTCCCTCGCAGAAACACCTCACTTACTCTCAGTGTGCAGGCTCCTCCACAACCCCTGAGAAGATCTCTCTATTCATGCATTCCTCAATTTCCTCATACATCTCCTTGAACACCTTTCTTCCCTCACAAGCAGATTTGAATCAAAGAAGTAACTCCAACTTTAATAAACATCTGTTTTACACTGCATACACCACAGTACAAACGTGCACAAGTCAAACATTCTTCATGTCTTTTAGTGATGTCTCAGTCCAATACTGAAGGTTCCTCCATCATCATCATTAGAGAACCACTTAACTTCTTTTACTGCAGAAGAATTTTCAAAAGCTGCTTACGAAGTGGCAAGTAGAAGAACTCCAGCTTTTTCAAAAAGCTGAGTTAAGTTCTAAAGTTAATTCCTTGCCCAAATTACTATAGCACGTCTAAATTTAAAAAAATCCCTTAATATTTTAGAAAAAAATGACACCACATTTCATTCTATGCCATGCCCATCTTTCTATGTGCAGGCTACTGACTGCAGTAGTTTATAATATCCATGATGTTTTTGCACTGTTTTGAATGGCTGTATTTTCAATGCTTTGTTTTTACTCTTTCAAGTTTTCAAAGATCAAGGCAGTACTTAAAAGTCTGACCGAGGAAGCAAAAGACAGACAAGGGGGATAGAATAACTGAAGAAAATCCATAGTTTTACATTAATGAGAAAGTAATTAAATGTTTACTGCAAAAGATTTCAGCTTTCAAGAACTCATTTTTCAATCCAGGGTTTGAATGAAAATTAGCTTTAAAGAATGCACAGGGCCAAAGGAATTATATAAAATTGTACATTAAAAGTTTCTGAAAAATATTCTGTCCCAGAACTCAATAGTTTTAGCTGACAGAATAGGTTTATGGTTTGGGGAGGGGGAGAGGACCCTCTAAGAGATTAAAATTGCACAAGATTCTTCCTATTTGATTATAATGGTTGTGTTTAAGAAGTGAGTTTAGTTTTCAGAGGTTGGTGCAATCAATTACTCCGAGCTTAGTTTTATTCCCCAATTATATTTGTACATATGCTGTTACTGCATAAGACACTGAAATGTACTTTTTATTTAATGGTTTAATGGTATCCTTAATAAATAGTTAAAAACAAAGCAACAACAACAACAAAAAACTTCCAATCCAAACTACTTATTCTTTTCTATTACTGGGAGAGTGGACTGGTAACTGATAACTTTCCATCTACACTCAATTCAGAAGCAGTGTTTTAGTACACTGCAGAAAACTGCTATTATAGCAGAAGAACTCTTAAAATTCTTACACGGGGTACAAATCCCATTTCTGCAGAACACTTAGTGATTTTGTGGGTGTAAAAGCTACTGAATGTCTGTTTCGTACTCAGCAGATTTCTGCTTTAAGTGATCCTTGAAGAAGCATTGAGTAATGGTGCTATCACGTTTCTCCAACTTCAAGCATCACGTTGAGCAGAACCAGCAGTAAAGATGGGCCACCTCAAAACTAATCATAATTGAATAAGCAGGCACTAATACCAGGGCATACATAAAAATCTAATTTCCACTTTGTTCGAAACCTCTTCACAAATGCAGTATGATATATAGGGGCCCTACAAATCACAGTTAGGAAAAACAAAGTCTGCAGTCAGACTTTTGAAAGTCAAGATGGTGCTTTTCTTCTCCAACACACAGAGTAAGACCTCTGTAGATTACAAACAGACGAGATAATGACTCAATGTTAAACCCCGTCCCTGTGATTTTCTGTTCTTTGGATAAACAAAAACAAACATCAAAATAACTTAGAAGTGGTATAATTAACCACAAATGCCACAATAGAATTTATGAGGCTTACAGAATGACTATGTCAGTAGCTCTCTCTGTGGGGCACATCCCTACTGTTCCTCCACACGGCCGTGCTGGAGTCCAGGAGGTAGGCAGGTATGCCCAATGCTGCTTTATGCTACAGCAATAGGTTACCTTTTCATCAAACCTGTGCAATCGGTAGCACTTTGTTTCCAGCTAGAAAAACACAGCTAGGAGACCAGATGCAAAGAAAGTCTGCAGAGCACTCATCTACCTGCTTGTACAGTCTACAGTAGAGAGAGTTTAAGTTCTCAAGCCATTGGTCACAGTTTACTAAAAAAAAAACGAGTATGTAAAAACAGAGAGCATCTCGAAACATGTAGACTCAGGACACAATTTGCAATTTGGAAATTTTCAGGTAACACTCCAAACTAGCAAAATGTGTACATGCAACCTATTACTACACTGTATCTACAAATTTGCTTAGAAAGCTAACCACTAAACAGTAAGCCAAATTTTAACTCCAGCTGATAGGTCACATTCAGAAAAACAAAGTCATCATCATGAAACAATCTTAATTAACAGGAAAAGACCTTAATTGTAACAGCTCTTCCACAGTATCACTTGCCCCAGCCAAGTGCCCACAAACTGTTACTTACGATATGGATTAAGGAAATGGAGAGACATGTGAGAGTTAGAGAAACGTTAGGAAGGATTAAAAGCAACTCTTGGTAGTTACAACCCCTCCAACTCAATATCAAGCTCTCTTTTGTCATGCTTGAGACTGCTCACAGAAGTGGCCTGCTCATAATAATGAATAAATAACAATAAACAATCTCCAGTCAAAATCTGTACACATTTTTGACAAAGCTGAAGCATGCTACAGCCTAGTGTTTAATTGTTGTAAAAGCTATTAGAAAAAATTAAAACATTACACAACTAGTGTCACGCTTAGATCTTCCTTTGCCAATGTCCTTTTCCAGGAGCCAAACACTGGACTCTTGCCTCATGCCTCACGTCTATGCAATCACCCAAAGTGAATACAAAGTGAAGGGCTATGCGGGCCTGTAGTCTGAAAGCAGGCAGGCATCTGATTGGACTGATGAAGCACGAACACGTAATCCACTTCTTATGTTCAGACTTTATACTTACTTTAACCAGGGAGGAAAAAAAGAGCAAAATAATCTTTCAGAAAAAGCAGAGAATCAAAGGAATGACGTGGATATCTCCATAAGGCAACGCATCCCACAGTACAGAACAAATACTTGAGAAAAAGAAGGGGAGGGCAGAGGGCTTGTGTTATGTTTTGTTCCTTTGTTTTCATTTATCCTTTTCTTTTCAAAACAACTTGTTAGCTTAACATTAGCTTATTTTCTAAGCCTATTCATTTAAAAGCTGGATTTTATTAAAAGACAAAATTTTCCTGCATCATAACCTGAACATAACCGGATCTAAGAGTTCACCAGAGAAGTTTACAGCAGGAAGGAAATATTTTCATGACATTTCAGAGGAAAATAAGACAAAAATATTTCAGCCTGAAAATACTTCAGAAATAAATGCTGGATAACTTTAGCATGTCTTCTGTAAAAATTAATCAAATAATTAGGAAGCTACTACTGTTAAATATTTTCCTCAAGGAAGTAATTACATGTTGTTACATTTATATATTTTCTGTATAAAATTATATTGTATAAATACCTATATTTACATAACTGTTGTTAATTACGGAGAAAGCCAAAACAATTCCAAGAGTAAAAATCTCATTACCTTTAAAAAAATGCCAAATTTGTATTACATACAAAAGTGGCACTGAGCATATTTCACATTTTCAGAGAGCATGTGAGCATGCATATTTTATGACACTCACTATGCTCTGCAAGCAAAATAACTAAATGACACACATATCTTAAATAAAAGAGCCAGAAGGGAAAGAAGAAGATGCTAGAAGCCTGTTTTCCTGTATTTACAGTCCTTTATCCCATGTATGAGTGGCCACAAAATCTAGAAAAATCTGCTGGCATTATTACCACACGTTCGTTCTCCACAGCAGCAGAAACAGTAGAACGGGAGAGATAAAACACGGACATCACGGCCCACATGAGTGTTTTTGTGTATGACTTATCACTTCCCGTTAGCAAAGGACAGTTAATCACTCAAAACATCATAGTTAAAAAAAAAAATTAAGAGCTTCACTTAGAACGAAATATAAAAGGAGGAAGTAAGAAATCTTACTGCAAAAAGAATAGCTGAAATTCAGTTTTCAAATTTATGTTGAACTGCAGGCTAAGGCAGTTTCCTTATTTCACACTGGTGAAATTATCTATTACTATACTGGAGAAAGGAGGAGTTTTCGTTTATCTGTATGCTTATTTAAAAAACCAAATGAAAACAAAAACATTCTTAGCTCTTCACAGGAACATTCAACCTCGCTCGGATGTTACAGCTTACTTTTGATACACCATCATTTTCCCCCACCACTTGGAAAAATATCTAAACCTCACTTGGGGTAAAGTACAAAACACTTAAGCAGAATATAACAGTGAAAACAAGCAACTTACTAATTCATTGGAGCAAAACAGACAAATGCAAGACAGCTCTGCTCTGAACAGAGAGCAAGCAAATGAGTGAACTAGAAAAAAAGAGGACAGGGTGTAAATTACTACATGTATGGGGTCCTGGGTTTTGTTTCTTTTAAATTTTGATTCAAATATAAAGGAAGAAAACGGCAGAGTAGGACAAAAACAGTAAGGTTACAGGTAAGAAGAGAATGACCTGCTGAGGTCAAATGTATGCAAGACTGGAAGAGGTGCGAGAAAGAAAGGCACGGCATGAGAGGAGTAAATGAGGGACACCAGGAGACTGATAAAAATACAAGCAAGACAGCTGGAGAGAGGCTGGGAACTGGTAAGGATTGTCAAAGTCCTCAAAAACGTCTCTTCATGAAGCACTTGGGAGGAAATTTCCATGGCTGTACTGAAGCCCCTAAAGCTCACTGATCAATGACCTCATGGGAGGAAACACAACTGTTGGGTAGATGGGTTTTACCTGACGTTGTGACTCTTGGCTGGGGGGTGTGTTTGTGGGGTGGAGGGGGTCTGGGGGAAGCTATCTTCAGTTCCTGTATTTGAATACCTTTGTTAAAGGACTGTGATACTTTAAATCTAACTGTACTCTCTTCCACGTTGACCATCTCTGCATCAATTTATTACTTGCCAAAGTAATGCATCTGGAATTTTCCAGTACTAGAAGCATTTAAGTCTTCTGCAAGGCTCCTATTTATTTGGTAACTTTTATTTGGTTTTGAGTGTCTGGAGAACAACCGGGAGTACTTCATACTAACGAAGAACTACAATAGATTAAATACTAACACTATTAGTATAAACCTCTTTTTCGTGTAACCCACTATAAGCCCTCTGCTCCAGGTTTGAGACGCTACCGAATACTGTTTAGGCAAGTGGCATCATTTAGGTTTCTCCATCTGCTTGAAGAGCCACTTGATTATCCCTGTTCCAAACCAGTAAGTTTTTCATTTCACCACCCAAAAAAAACCCCACCTCAAACAACAAATATCCAAACCCATACATTTCGCCCCTGAGTTGCAGGCCAGAAATCCTGCACATTCTACATCATCTGACAGTCAGTAAGTATCTCGGTGTTTACACGCTCCTGACCTGGATTCAGTCCTTCACGCTCTCTGCAAATCAGGCAAGATGACTGCAGGAGGCCCTATTCTCCAATTTTGGTTTGTTTAACATCAAATTTCACCAAAGAGATCTAGAACACTTAACACCCCCAACTGTTTACCCAAGGTAAAAATCTATGCAACCTGAGTCCATACCCACTGCTGTTGTCCTGCATTTGTCTGTATTTTTATTTGTCTGCTCCAGTGGATTTTTCTGATGTAGAAGAAACAAGCTAACAAGGTAAACACGGACTTGAAGATAATGCCAGTAAAATTTCAGACTTGGAAAGCATTTCCCATATCTGCTTATTTTTACTGCAAAACATTCCCAAAAGGGAATAGACACAAATACAGAAACAACTGCAGCAGAAAACGCTCTTAGAAACTTAACAGCAAACATCTAGGTCTATGATAAAACTTGCTTTTATGTTTACAGCCTCTTTAAAAACTTTCTTCTAGCCTGTTGTATCACCATTACTTACATTAGTTATCTTGTTATGAATATTTAAGAAGTCTCACAGAAAATTATGGCCCTGGGATTAAAGTAAGATTTCCTGCCTGTTAATCACCATGTGTGATCAGGAGTGACACCTTCCTGACAGAGTCCACTGGAGCAGAAGTAACTTGTCGTTTGGAAGCTACACTGAAAGGCAGCAATACAGGGTAACAGTGGTAGCTGTTGTTTAGTATAGTAATAGATCTATTTGGTTAGATTTGGTAGAATTCTTAATGACAAGAGAGGTTAAAAAAAGCTACCCTCTCCACCTTCTGCAATATTAGACATGAAAAAAAAATAAATTTAAAGATGGAAAAGGAGAAACAGACACTCCATTATCTGGAAGAAATGCTTCCAAGTCATTATGAAGAACAGCAGGAATGTGAGAATTTAGAATAATAAAATGAACGATCTTCTCATTTCAGCATTAGAAAGGAATGATAGAACCATGGATACACAGCTCAGCTTTCTGAAAAGACAAATTGTAAAATGTATGAGCCTGTATTTCATTTAAAAAAAAAATGGGGATTTGTATATCTGGGTACAGTACTAACTTTTGCACCTATTCTCAAAATTTTGCAAAAATGAGCCATTTTGAGAATTGTTGATGAGCAACTCTATAAAAAAGTTAAGGCTTTCCTTTATTTCATAAAATACATCTGAGTCCAAAACTCGAGAGCCATATGAAAACCTCACAACTTCTAGTTAAAAAAATATGTAACGGAAACACAGTAACTTTTACCCAAAAGGAAATAAAAAACCAGTCCATAAGCCACCATTTCCTATGACAGACAAATTCCTAAGAGAAACTATCACCCTCACCCATTATCTTAAGCCTCAGTGGAGCTCATATTCTGAAGCTTAGCACGAAAAAGAAGTGTCTTTCATGATAGAATGTGCCACCATCAGTTCTGACATACTACATTCTAAATATTAGTTGATACATTTCTCAATTGACTTTCACTGTTCTGATAATAAATCTTTCAAAACAGCCTATATTATAACATAGGACAATGTATTTTAGTCTCTGTCTCTTTAGTTATACTGGTGACTATGAAACCAAAACAACAGCAGAAAAACTAACTTCCTAAACTTGAAACTTGCTGCTTGCTACAGTGATTATATTAGAATAATCAAATCTAAATGTTGTCATGTTGTACCGCACACAAAGATATCAACTGCCTAAACTTTTGGTATGACAGCACTTCAAGTTCTAGCAGCATTCAAAGACTCAAAACACTCCAGTTTTTGTAATTCCCAATTCACGGTAAGAAAATTGCTACAGTAAGAGAAAAGCATTTCTACTGTAGCCTGAAAGCCTATTGCAGAACATGAAGAATTTGACAAGGAAAGGGCCACTTCTCTTTAGGCCCAACCACATCAGTACCAGCTTGAGCTCCAGTTTTCTAAACTATTGTGCAAAACAACAACTGTGCTAAAAATATGTTGTTACTCAAACTTTGAGATATTCTCTCCAGAGATAGGACTTCCTGATAGGAGATTCAAATTAATAGGAAGTGCCCTTCCTGTGTTTTCCAGACTGCTAGGCTAATGAGTTTGTTTTCAACGGCCTTTAAAAAAAATATAAGGAGCAGCTTAACCAATTGACTGGTGTTCACTGCTTTGAACTGAAGTGACTTTTTACATGAAATGTAAATGTAGTAGATCACAGTCTTCTCTACACTGGCACAATACCATAGCACATTCAGTTTCTCCTCCGTTTCCAAAGGAATTACTACAGGAATTGCCTTGAGAACATGTCAGTTGGCGACTTCTATTTTATTCTGTGTGCAGCCCTATTAGAAATTGATGGGAATGCGAGTCAAGGAGCTAAGCACAAAGATAGGTTCCTACATTCAGTGAAGTTATTTTTATATACAGAAAAATAACAGTTCTGGCCATGTGAATACAGCTATGCCAAACCTAATTGACTCACTCTAACTATATAAAAACAATATATAAATTCAGCAGCCTTAATTCAGTAAACTACACAACATATACTACATAGTATAACACAAGGAAAAATAATCCTGATTATAACTTCCAGATACCAAGGCAAAGAAAAGAAGAAGAAAAAATTATTGCACTTCACAATGAACTAACTTTTCGGGTCACTATGCCAGATGCTTTGTGCACAGCAAAAACATACTGAGGCAGATGGCTGAAATACTCATACAAATGACAGTTTTCTTTTTAATACTGATTATATATATGATTATATATTTAATTTTTATTTGTGAGGGATGAGGGGAAACTAGACAGCTCCAGCATACAGTCAGACTAGGAAGTTCAATCTCTTTTACCAAACAAGTTGAGTTTTTCCAACTTTTTTCATGTGCGCAAAAATATCCATCCTCCATTAGAGAAAGTTAACAATATGGACTTGAGAGACAGGAGCCTCTTGGCTTCCCACTGCACAAACCCAGGCTCCTAAAAGACTGGTTACTGCAATATAACATCACCAACAAAGTGATGACAATCTGCAATAACTCTGGCAGATGCAAACGGAGAAACAAAGTTTCTTTAACCTGGTAATAAGCTCGAGCTTTCCTAATTCTAAACTAGATGCCTTAGAATTTACATGCCAGTTCAATTTTAATAATTAAACTTCATGTAAGCAGACACAAAAGATTTTCATCTTCAGAAGTTTATTTCCTACTGTCTTCCCCAGTTACCAGAATCTTACTTCTTTATCGTAAGCTTCCCTGGTCTTTGATAGTTTTGGATACTTAAAAAAAAATAATAGAATCAAGGAACTTTTGCTTAATTAATCAGAGAAATTATAGCTTTCATCCAGGATTATTAAATTATCATTAAATATGCTTTTAACAAGACCAAAAGCAAGGTGAGCCCTCCACTTGTGACGGATCCTATACCCTCTGCCTGACAAAGTTGCTGATATTGGATCAACAGCAAAAATCAGAACAAGTTCTCAGTAACCGTTATCAAAGAAAGTAGCACCACTCCTGTGAGAAAAAGGCAGCCGTGTAATCCTGTGCCTTACCATGTATTCAAGTAAATATCAAGCATTTCATTCTCCTTCGTGGAATGCTTAAATTATTTTATTTATGTTTCTTTTAAAATGTAAATATAAAAAAATAAAATTGTCGGCTAGTCAGGCTAGTCATAGACAAACCTTCCAAACATTTCAAATGTATTTTGTCCTTTTAAATTTCAGTAACAGCATCAATCTCAGAAGATTCTGTTTTAAGGTCTTATGTTGAAAATTTTACTTCACAACTTATTAACACACAAACAGGTAACCCCAGCATTTTTTCTAATAATTTGATACTTTTTCCACATGTTATGTTAATAGCAGCCCTTAAGCAGTAAGTTTCTGCTACATGTCAGAAGAACAGCTTAATTGTGTTCTGGTCAGAGAATGGCCTGGGAGGAAAACGACAAGAGGTAACTGAAGTCACAGTCAAACAGCAGCCTGCCATTAAACCTCTGTGCTGTAACAAACCCCCAGGCATCTTGTTAAAAGCAGCTCGATCTCAGCATCTTTGTGGTGTCAAAGGAGCATAATGGGCAGAGAACTGAAGGTAGGACTGGAAAAACGCCCTTTTCTTCTGAGCTGTATGCATGATTTGTGTGATGTGTAATTTTTTTTTTTGGTGACCTTCAGTATACCCTCCTCTCCCTCCTCCCCTGCACACCCCAAAAAAGGGGGGGAGAAAACTTCAGCTACAGAAATAAACAGAAATCTCACCTTGTTATGTTCATACTTGTATGGGATTTTGAGTGTATCCATAGCTCTGATCATGGCCTGCATTGCTGTAAATATATTCTGGTACACCAGTTTTGTAAAGCCCCTTTTGTCTTCATCAGTGTAACCTGATCCATGAATGATTCTCATCTGTTTGATGAACGTGCTTTTGCCACTCTCTCCTGTGCCTGCAAGACAAGTAAGAAGGATTGCTTCAGCAATTGGACATGAACACAACTTTTTTTGTACAATTTTGACAGCTTTAGTGCAGGGCTGAACACGGTCAAATGGTGCTTGCAAGGACCAGTTCAGTGTCAAACAGCAGCATCAGTAGCAACTGAAGTATCACTGAATTAAAACTTGTACTTCCATTTAACAACTGAAACAAAACTCAAAAATATACCTAGTATGACTGCATATTAAGAAATCTTCCATTCTTGAAGATGTAATTATCCAAACCATCTAATTTCAGGTAAGTACTATGAGATATTTTATCACAAAACTTCAGGAAAGAAAAAAATTCATCTTCCATGGCCAACTTTCAGGACATTATAGTAGGTCGTATACTACCGATAGGTGCATTAGTGCTCTGGTTTGGGGTTGCTTTTGGTGTTTGGGGTGTTGTGGTTTTTTTTTTTTTT
>VXBJ01000080.1:573864-591355 GCA_013400055.1 Nycticryphes semicollaris | reverse complement strand
CAAACCTACAAACCTTTTTAGGTTCAAGAAGATGCAAGAAAAGAGTAATCTAGGAAAAAGTTCAGTGGACTTGAGAAACCAGAGCCAACATCCTCATCCTGCTGAAAATCAGCACCAAAAAAAAAAAGGTCCTGAACTTCCAGTTTAGAAAGATAATTACAACATGGTTGAGGACTGCTCTGGCACAAGTCTTGTTTCCTTGATTAAAGAGCAGTGGTTATTCACATGCCGTAAGGGAATACAGTCTCCAGTTCTGCCCTACTATTGTCTTCTCCCTCAGCCTTTGTCTCGAGTCACTGAGTCCCTTGATAATAAAGATTGAAAGGGACCTCTGGAGATCATCTCCTCCAACCCCCTGCCACAGCAGGGGCACCCACAGCAGGTCCCACAGGAACGTGTCCCCATGGGTTGGAATGTCTCCAGAGAAGGAGACTCCCCCACCTCTCTGGGCAGCCTCTGCCAGGGCTCTGACACCCTCACAGCAAACAAGTTCCTCCTCAGGTGGAGATGGAACTTCCCAGGGTCCACTTTGTGCCCAGTCCCTCTTGCCCTGTCACTGGGCATCACTAAGAAGATATAAAATATAAACTTTCCTGCATGGTTTGCAAATAGATCTTAATTCCATTCATCAGCATCGACATTTATGTTTATTTTTATTCAAAACACATTTTCTCTTCTTCTAAGATCAGTGCGTGACACCACAGCCCACTCAGCATCTCCAGCAGGGCTCACAGCAGCTACTCTACACTGTTCTTAGAGAGCTGATGTTCCAGACAGGAAAAATTTTCTCCTTTCCAAGGTTTCCCTTCATTCCAAATATCACCTTTAAGGAAAAAAGATAAATTAAGCCTCTACCACTGCCAGGTGCTTGATTTTCTTCCCTGGACATTCGTGATTCAGTATTTTTAAAAAGATGCCTGTATATCTATGGAAATTTAAGTACTTTTGCAGCTATTTTCTGTACAAGGAAAAAGCTGGAACCCCTTATTGTAAAAGCACAGGTCCCAGTTTGAACTTTCGGGGGTGCCAAATAGCACTTCAACTTCTACAAGATAAAATAAAAAATACTCAGTTNGCCTTATCTTCTCCAGGTTGAATCCCCCCAGCTCTCAGCCTGTCCTCACAGCAGAAGGGGCTCCAGCCAGAGATCATCTCCATGGCCTCCTCTGGCCCCAGGTCCAACAGGTCCGTGTCCTTCCTGGAGGACTCCAGAGCTGGACACAGTGCACTAGGTGGGGTCTCAGCAGAGCAGAAGGGCAGAACCCCCTTCCTCACCCTGCTGGCCACACTGCTTTATAGTCACGTGCAAAACATCAGGAGGGGGAAAGCTAAGTCAGCTTACAGATGTCACCCTAGAAGTATTAATATTCCAAGATTAGCCACAGTCCAGACGTTATGAGAGAGGAAAAAATATCTACATATACATAGTGGTTTGGTATGAATGAGCAGCATTCTAGCAGTGGCAGGTAGAACTAAGTGACAACTTTGGGCTTTTAACCACATGGGTTTGGACCCAGGCGATACAGGGTCAAGTCTCAAGGAGAAGTAAATTGCTCAGGATCTGTAATAAAGACTCACACCTCCTGTTCCCAGCTGTCCCACAGCACCCTCATGCCGTCTCCCACACGTAGCTTAAGACTCCTCTCAGATGCCTCAATGCCTTCTCATAAGGCGATGACAGTGGGCTAATTAAGAGTAGGCAACACGCACCCAATCTCCCAAGCCTTTGCTTTTCGCACAAGCACTTAAAAACCAGCGAAAAAATACCAGCCCTCTATAATCCACAGTGGTAATTATAGAAATTATCCATTATGGTAAGCAGGAACCATGCAAAAGAAAAAAGACAGACAAATTCAAACCAGGCATAAAAGGACGGACTTGCACCAAGCAGACAGGAGAATTGTCACCCTCCTGTCTGATGCCTGACACTTACAATACGTGCTTAAATCTCCATCAAGATTTTTCTGCTTCTAGTGTTTGGGAAAAAACGCACCCGTTTCAACTGTCTTCTACGCAACACACAAAAAAACCATGGGAACGAGCAAAATAAGAAAGTGCCAAAAAAAAAAAGTAATAATATGTACAATAAATATTGCCACTAACGAGTTTATTCTCATCACTGCCCAGGCAGACTCCAGTAGCTCTTTTGTCCTGGTTACCTCAGAGCCAACACAGGTTCTGCCTAGAAATGCAGACTGTGCTATTAGAAAATATTAATGAAAACCAGGTAACTGATAATTTTTATTTTTTTTAAGCATCAGGTCAGTGATTTAAAGACTACCCCACCTTGCAAGGGGACAAAAGTTGCTTTGATGTAACACGTGCCAAGAGTTTTTTCTGAAGCACCCCAGTCATCTCCACTGAATTCAAAGCTGCCATGTCTGTACTACAGCACAGTCTCAGATGCCATTTCACAAAGCATCGTGTTGCCAGGGTCAGTTTTTCTGTCACAAGAGGCTCACAGAGAATCCCAGAATGGTGTGGGGTGGGAAGGGACCTCTGGAGATGATCTCCTCCAACCCCCTGCCACAGCAGGGGCACCCACAGCAGGTCCCACAGGAACGTGTCCCCATGGGTTGGAATGTCTCCAGAGAAGGAGACTCCCCCACCTCTCTGGGCAGCCTCTGCCAGGGCTCTGACACCCTCACAGCAAACAAGTTCCTCCTCAGGTGGAGATGGAACTTCCCAGGGTCCACTTTGTGCCCGGTCCCTCTTGTCCTCTCCCTGGGCACCACTGAGAAAAGCTTGGCCCCATCCTCCTGACACCCACCCTTCAAGGATTTCTAGGCCTTGATCACATCCCCCCTCAGCCTTCTCTTCTCCAGACTAAACACACCCAAGCCCCTCAGCCTTTCCTCACCACACAGATGCTCCAGGCCCCTCACCATCTTGGGGCTCCTCTGCTGTCCCCTCTCCAGCACTTCCCTGTCCTTCTGGAACTGGGGAGCCCAGAACTGGTCCCAGGGCTCCAGCTGGGGCCTCCCCAGGGCAGAGCAGAGCAGAGCAGAGGGGGAGGATGACCTCCCTCCACCTGCTGGTCCCACTCTTCCTCATGCCCCCCCCAGGATGCCATTGGCCTTCTTGGCCACCAGGGCCCATTGCTGGCTCCCGGGCATCCTGGTGTCCACCAGGACTTCCAGGGCTTTTTCCGCAGGGCTCCTCTCCAGCAGAGCTGCTGTCCATCAGTAACTCTTAGAAACAAGATGGGGTATATCTACACAAGTATGTGAATGACACAGTTAGTGAGGATTTGTCCAATTTTCATCAGTTTCACAGAATCACAGGGATTGGAAGGGACCTTGAAAGATCATCTAGTCCAATCCCCCTGCCAGAGCCAGAAAGCACAATGCACAGATTCCTCGCCGTTATTCATGTGGTGTCTAAGGATTCAAGAGTCACAAGGATTGTTATGGCCATCGTTCAGGTCTATCCTGGCCCTCACCCAATTTCAGGTGTGCCTGTGCTTACATGACTCTCAGGGTAGCATCAAATACTCACACCATCTTGCACACTTTTTCCTCAGACTCTCAGCTCACTTTAAAAACCCATAGAAGCAAAGGTCCAAATGAAATAGTCTAATAAGATTTAACAGTTTCCTAACACTATTTTTAAATGCTTCTTTAATAGAATATTACAGTACATAATCTTATAACAGGCACCTCTTATGGTTGGCTAAAAGCCTTCAGTAGGCTTGTTGTTTTCCCAGAAAAAGGAGATAGATATGTTTTCCAAATTTATTTGACTGCCTTCAGTCCCTCTCCATTTCAACCCCATATAAAATTGCATCAGCTTTATGGCTAGAAATGGCATGAGATAAACATACAGCTTTTTTGTGTTTGAACTAAGGGGCTGATGCAAGATCACAGACAGAAAGGTAGGCTGCTCTTAACTTAGAAGCTCTTTAAAAACAAAACACAAAAGGGAAAGAGTGCATAAAACCTGAATAGTGAAACACAGATAATTAGGCATAAATAACAAAAGGAAACCCTAACAGGGATAGACAAATTAGGAATTGCCTCAGTTGCAATGTGTTCAGGTTCCCCACATCTTCACCTACGATTTTTCTTCCAGGAAGCCTTTTGGTTTTTATTGATACTGCAGTTACACCTTCTGGGCAAGGCAGAGCCAGGTTGCTGTAAGCAAGTAGAGCATAATCACTGCTATCAGACAGGGCTGTGTTAAACAGCACTTTTACATTGTGCTCTATTCAGGGCTTGAGATGCACTTCCGAGCTGCTTCAAAGTTTGGGACTGAGGCAAATGACTCAAGTTCCAAACTGATGTTGTCCGATACAAAACCCTCTCCTGATAGACAGCATCTTTCAAGCGCAGAAAGGGAAGGTCCAGGTACCCACGGCACTCCTTTTCTTCCCCCTCACTTCAGCTGATCCACTTAGGAAGGAGAAGGCACAGTTAAATAGCAACAAGGTGGAAGTGGGGTCACCAGCAGCCTGTACATGTCCCCAGCTGCCTGGTCACAAGCACACCAAAGTACATTTTTCAGGTGTTTCAACAGATATAGGACTTCAGCTTTGACTTATTCCAATTAAACTGCATTGGAAGCACAGTGTTTAGCCTGATACAGCACCAAGACAGGCTCATCTCTCCCATACATGAGAACGAAGAATTCACAATAGCCGTTATAAATGTAAGGCAAGGAAAGAACAGCCTGAACAGGAGAGCCAGGCAGGAGAAAGTGGCCACTGGGCAGGAAAATATTACATTCAGCTTTTGCTATAGCTCCGGCCTAAGAGCTCACTACCCTGCTTTCTTCTCACCTATTTTGTTCTCATGTGAGAGCCTCCCATCTCTTTTACTCCCCAGTTTTTGGTGTTCTCACACCTATTAGTTCATCTGCCCTCTCCCTTGTCAGCCAGCACTTCTTCAATGAGTTATGGCGACCTGGAGCTTAGCAGAGACAAAACAGACCTCTTCTTCCTCTCACATCAGCCCCTCCTGCCTTTTGGTTGGCTTTTTTTTTATTTTCATTCCTTTTGGCAAGCCCTCTGTTTTCCCCACTATTCACTCTTGCTGCACAACAAAATCTGGCGCTTTCACTCATAGAATCATAGAATTGTCCAGGTTGGACGGGACCTTTCAGATCATCGAGTCCAACCATCAACCAAACTCTGACAAAACCTATCACTAACCCATGTCCCTCAGCACTATGTCAACCCAGCTTTGAAATCCCTCCAGGGATGGGGACTCAACCCCTGCCCTGGGCAGCCCAGTCCAAGACTGAGTAACGCTTTCTGTGAAGAAATCTTTCCCAGTATCCAACCTGAACCTCCCCTGGTGCAACTTGAGGCCGTTTCCTCTTGTCCCATCACCTGTGACTTGGGAGAAGAGACTGACCCCCAACCCCGGCTACCCCCTCCTTTCAGAGAGTTGGAGAGAGCCAGAAGGTCTCCCCTCAGCCTCCTCTTCTCCAGGCTGAACACCCCCAGCTTCTCCTCACAACACTTATTCTCCAGACCCCTCACCAGCTTCACTGTCTCCCCCTCCATTGCCCCTCATACCCAGTACATGGAGCTTTCACCAGCATAACACGTTATCTAACAGTTTTCTTTGTCCAATGGCTTTTAGCCCTCATCCATACCCCCAACTCCATTTCAGTATTCATAACACTGCTTTCTGGTAACTCTGATAAGCATCTGTTCAAATCATGTCTTTCCTTCAAACCTCTACGTTACCATGTCACGTCTTGTCTTCAAGACATGCCATGCTCAATTATTTCTTGGACCTCGCCTCCTGTCACAACAACTTACTCAGAAGTGCCTATTTGTCTCCTCCTCCTCCTGCTGCTTTTTCACACTTCCTCCACCCTGCCCACTCCGCAAAGAGAAAGCCTTCCCGCTCCAATATGCCATCCCCCTCCCACACACACGCATTCTCATTCAAATTCCTCCCAAGACCTATTTTCGGCGAATCTTAAATAAAAGTCACATTTCTTCAACCCCGATATTGAGTCGAGGAGATGCTGAAGATGTAAAGGGGAAATTTAGCTACAAACGTGCTCCTATTTCCGTTCTGCCACAGCTTCTCCCTCAACCCAGCTTCTCAGAAATCACTGCTCCATCCTCCTGCCCTCTGCCCATGATGCAGTTCTCATCTCTTCTGTGCAGTCGCTGCTCTGCCTGTGCAGAAAACTCTCTGAAAGACACACTTCTGTCCCTGCTGCTTCTCCTGCCTCAACACTGATCTGCGATTTAGTTAAGTTGTTCCAGAGCTCACTCCCACCCTTGGTGCTGGAAGTTTACACAACCAGAGACAATTCCTCACTTCTGTTGGGATCAGGAAGGTACAATGTGCATTTCAAGTCAATTACGTCTATATTTCTCCCTCCAGTTTTGCCCTGTAGAGTCATTAAACTTTTTTTAAGAGCCAAACATCTTTGTACAATTGATAAGAAATAATACCAGAGACAAATTAAACGGGATTCGTAGTTGCAGAGGTGGACACTTTTTAGAAGTGAATGAATGATCCAAAAACATTAACAGAAACAACTAAGTGTTCCAGTAGAAAAGGACCTGGAGGAAAAAAAACCTGGAGTGCTGGTAGACAACAGGATGCCCAGGAGCCAGCAATGGGCCCTGGTGGCCAAGAAGGCCAATGGCCTTCTTGGAAGAGTGTGAGCAGCAGGTGGAGGGAGGTCATCCTCCCCCTCTGCTCTGCTCTGGGGAGGCCCCAGCTGGAGCACTGGGACCAGTTCTGGGTTCCCCAGTTCCAGAAGGACAGGGAACTGCTGGAGAGGGGACAGCAGAGGAGCCTGGAGCATCTCTGTGGTGAGGAAAGGCTGAGGGACTTGGGTGTGTTTAGTCTGGAGAAGAGAAGGCTGAGGGGGGATGTGATCAAGGCCTAGAAATCCTTGAAGGGTGGGTGTCAGGAGGATGGGGCCAGGCTTTTCTCAGTGGTGCCCAGGGACAGGACAAGAGGGACCGGGCACAACCTGGACCCTGGGAAGTTCCATCTGCACCTGAGGAGGAACTTGTTTGCTGTGAGGGTGTCAGAGCCCTGGCAGAGGCTGCCCAGAGAGGTGGGGGAGTCTCCTTCTCTGGAGACATTCCAACCCATGGGGACACGTTCCTGTGAGACCTGCTGTGGGTGCCCCTGCTGTGGCAGGGGGTTGGAGGAGATGATCTCCAGAGGTCCCTTCCGACCCCGTGTCATTCTGCAACTCCTGCAATATAAGGCAGACAATGAATTTCGATCAAGTAAATACATACTAATTTTATATAGGCATAAAATACTTTAGTAAGCAGTGACTGGATCAATGAGAAGATACACCCCTGGAGTACAACGTATAGACTATTATGGGTTTGGGGGGGTGAAAGCTGCTTACCTCTGCTGACAGCAGTGTGAAAGAGGCTCTTTCTTGTTCGTGTTGGAAATGCACACATCCTACTCCCCAAACCAGCACCAAGAGCAAGCCTGGTACAGCGATTCCCAGCAGACTTCCCTGCCGGAGCACATTCAGCTCCTGCTGTCAACACAGCGCTCCAGAGGAGAGGGTCTGAGCGTTGAATACTCAATTCACAGCTTCAAGCCCACTTTAAAACAGGAAATTTTACTCTGTATTACAACTGGCATCCAGCAGTTCAGCAAGGTCCACTGTTTCTGGAAGATGTGTCACTTCTCTCTGAATTTCTCAACTAATTTTCCAAACTAATTGGAAACTCCTTTCCTGTTTAACCTCAGCAAGAAATATTTAGCGTGAGTTACCTCGGTCCTCTCAGGGGCTGGACAGAGAGGTTTCAGAAGGAGCTGCCCCATGAGCACACACTGCTCCTGGAGGTCCAACAGCCCATTGGAATTGCAAACAGACCAAAGATACAGACCAGAAAGTGTGTTCCGAAGGATTTCATTATTTTTCTCATCACATGCTGACATCAGAGCAGTTATTTTGTCTATATTTCTGTTTGATCCCACACAACAATGAATGCTATTAGTTCAACAACTCCTGGTTTTTACCTCCAGAGAGCTGCTGAGACTTTACTTAAAAGGCTCTGCAGGATTTGTTCTCATTTATCGCCAAAATTTTGCAATGAAAACAAGCATAACAACAGGGCTGAAAAACAAACAGCATTGCCCATCACCTTTCCTGACAGAAAAAAAGCTTCTGAATGTTTTCCTTCACTTTTGAAACTGTCACTGGAACAAGGGCTCACCATGAACATAAGAAATTTGTTCACACTCAAATCGTTGGTATCTCAGAGCAGCTATAACACTCATGCTACCCATGGGCAGAATCAATACAAAGGGAAGCATTTCAGTTCTCTGCAGCCATTGGACTACTTTTAAGAGGTCTTCAGAAAGAGCACAGGGATTCCTTACACACACCTCACCTCGTTTTCGTGGAAAAACTCCAAAGCAAGAGAGCTATACTGAATCAAAGCATACAAGAGGCTCCATTTCATAACCATAGAGTCCATTTAAGTGCATCCAAGCATGACCATTTCTCATGAAGGCAGAATCATAGAATGGTTAGAGTTGGAATGGACCATAAAAATCATCTAGTCCAATCCCCCCTGCTGGAGCAGGAACATCTACATCAGTGAGCTTCTCATCCACCACCACTCCACTCTCTAGTCCTTCTCCTCAGGGCTGCTCTCCAGCCATTCTCCACCCAACCTGTATTTATGCTTGGAGTTGCCATGTCCCAGGTGCAGGACCCTGCTCTTGGCCTGGCTGAACTTCATGAGCTTTGCCCTAGCCCCCCTCTCCAGCCTGTCCAGGTCCCTCTGGATGGCAACTCTTCCCTCCAGCACGTCAACCACACCACACAGCTTGGCGTCATCAGCAAACCTGCTGAGGGTGCACTCTATCCCACTGTCCATGTCTCCCACAAAGATGTTAAACAGCACTGGTCCCAGTACCGACCCACTGAGGGACACCACTCGTCACCGGCTGCCACTTGGACATTGAGCCGTTGACCACAACCCTTTGAGTGTGGCCATTCAGCCAGTTCCTTATCCCACAAGCGGTCCATCCATCAAATCTATGACTTTCCAAGTATATGCAAAGCATCATCTTTTAGCACCAAAATGAGTGTCTGCCACCTTCAATCTATGCCACCTCATAGCCCCCTGGTTAGCACAGGGAGGCTACTCAAGAGGTTTGGAAAAAAAAATAAATGCCAGAAAAACTCTCAGAATGATTCATTTACCTATTGACCCTCTTCTTGACCAGGCCTGAGACACCCCTGATGGTGCCATAATCCTCATGAGATTTTTCTAGTAGAATAAATAACCTGCAGAGGGAGAAAGTTGAGCTCTGTGACTGGGATCACCATAACAGTACAGATAAGTGAACAGGAACCTCAACAATACATTAAGAAAAAAAAAAAAGTGTCCACATTCCTGCTCCCATCAGTTGACAGTGAACTGTCATTTATTATGCTTTTTTTAATTAAACAAGCATAAGCAGCTGGTTGCTATTTATTTTAAAGGCTCAGCAAGGAGCTTTCTGTGAGGTGACCAGCTCTTAACAAGACCTGAAAGCAGCAGGCAACACGGTCATAAATACCTGATCTTCCTCCTCCTGCCAGCATGCAGTAACATAACACACAAACAAACAAAAGACTACTGTAATTTTTTGAACATACAACATCAGAAGAGCAAAACTGTTACTGTGCTCAAAGCCAAACACCTCACACCGAAACAAGACACGCTCTATAGCTCCTCACGCACGTGGACTCCAGTGCTGTTGGGGAAGAGAGTAAGGAAGGTAGAGCCACAGCCATTTTTCCACCATTACTCCTCAGAGCTCATGGTTAGATGCAGGGTGGTGGGTTTGAACAGAGAAAGCAGCATTAATAAGGATTATTTTTTGGTGGGGGTTAGAATTTGTGACTTGACAACCATGGGCTAAGAAATGCTGCCTGAGCCCTGTGAGATGATTTGATTCGATCGCCCTTGGCCATGGGGTGGGAAGCACAGAATGAATGGTTTGGGTTGGAAAGGACCTTAAAGATCATCCAGTTCCAACCACCCTGCCCTGGGCAGGGACAATCTGTTGCTCCAAGCCCCCTCCAGCCTGGCCTCGAACCCCTCCAGGGATGGGGAATACCCATGAACAGCACCTGAAGACCTCTCTAGTCAGGGTAAGGTGATGAGTTCATTAATAAAGACAGACCAAACTTCCACAGGAAACAGCACATGAGATACTCCAGTTGATCAATAAAAATAATCACATTTTGTTTATTCTTCTCTACAAATGCTTTAAGCTATGGTAACATCACTGATGTTACAAATTTGTTTATACAAAGGCATTGTATAACATTGCTCCAGGCAACAGAGACAGCAAAATATGTATCACGTGCCAACAGTCACATCCCATAACCACTGGGATAGAAGAAAAAGCAGAAAAAAATAAAATAAACACCCCAAGAATTTGTCAGACAACTACTGCCACAGATCACATCACAGAAACAAATGCTGCCTCATGTCACAGCAGATCTCTCGCATCGGGAAGATTACCCCTACAGTGTAAACTCAAAAGGCTTTGATCTGTGAGAGCAATGTATTGGGCTCAAATTTAAAAGGAAAACACATCTTCCCTTCAGCTTCCTTCTGTGCATGTTGTAAACCAGGACTTCATAAACCTTCTTAATGGCCTTTTACCCATTGCAACAAGAGCACCCGGCATCAGCAAGGCCAACACAGCTCCTCTGGTTCCTTGTGCACCACACTGAAAACATTTCCAGAGCACTGATGGCATGGTGTTCCCAGAAGGCCAGCAGTATTCTGGCCTGGATCAGGAACAGTGTGGCAAGTAAGACTCAGGGGGTGATCATCCCCCTGGATGAGGCACTGGGGAGACCCCACCTCCAGGGCTGTATCCAGCTTTGGGCCCCTCACCACAAAAAAGCCCCCCATTGAGGGGCTGGAGAGGGTCCAGAGAAGGGCAATGGAGCTGGTGAGGGGTCTGGAGCACAAGTCTGGTGAGGAGGGGCTGAGGGAGCTGGGGGTGTTCAGCCTGGAGAAGAGGAGGCTGAGGGGAGACCTTCTGGCTCTCTCCAACTCCCTGAAAGGAGGGGGTAGCCAGGGGGGGTCGGTCTCTTCTCCCAAGTCACAGGTGATGGGAGAAGAGGAAATGGCCTCAAGTTGCACCAGGGGAGGTTCAGGTTGGATACTCGGAACAATTTCTCCACAGAAAGGGTTATTCAGGCTTGGAATGGGCTGCCCAGGGCAGGGGTTGAGTCCCCATCCCTGGAGGGATTTCAAAGCCAGGTCGACATAGTGCTAAGGGNTCCATTTCCTAATCTATTAGCGCCATCAGAAAAAGTTCAGGTTCAGAAGAAACTATTCTGCTTCCATTTGCTGAAACTTCCCCTCTCATTCCTCGCCTTATTTTTAGGCTCTATCTCCAAGGCACACAGTTTGTGGTTTTTCAGACACAAAAGCCTTTCATGAGCTAATGGGCAGGAACGNGTTTTATCAGAGTTTTGTTGATGGTTGGACTCAATGATCTGAAAGGTCCCTTCCAAGCTGGACAATTTGACAGTATTTAATTTCACAGCTATCCCCACCCTGGTACTTCCCTTCACACTGCGTGAGTTTGGCCACAAGCCTACGCCCAGGCTTCCTCCCCACCTGATGTAAACCTACAGGAGGGTCCTGTCCTGGGCAGGGGAAAAGGGATGAGCCACAGAAGCATAACACATGGGAGGAGAGGCATTGACTTTTATGTGTAACAGCAAGTGTATTTTGATGGCTGCATTGGGCTGAGCTCCTGGAGTAACACATTTCTGGGATTTCTTGCAGTTGTAGACTTCATCAAGACATGCATCTCTTCTCCTTGTCTCCCCCTCCCCCACTTATTCTGTATTCAGAAGTCAGTCTTTTTTCCATAGTATTTTTCACTTTCAACTGTATTAACATATTCCAACCCTCCTAATAAAAAAAAAAAAAAAAGTCTTTATTTCCACAATCCAGTCATCTCTCTACAGAAATTGGAGAAAGCAATACAATTGCTGAGTGTAGCATATGTCAGCCTGACCTTTATGTCAGATGCTTCACAGTATCCTTATTAATTGCCATTTATTCACGGTTACAGCTATAAAAGTTCCAAGAATTAATTTATTTTTATATATATAAACTGTTGAACTCATGCAAACCACTTTTTTTTTCTCCATTTCCTAATCTATTAGCGCCATCAGAAAAAGTTCAGGTTCAGAAGAAACTATTCTGCTTCCATTTGCTGAAACTTCCCCTCTCATTCCTCGCCTTATTTTTAGGCTCTATCTCCAAGGCACACAGTTTGTGGTTTTTCAGACACAAAAGCCTTTCATGAGCTAATGGGCAGGAACCTCATGGAATCACAGAATCTCAGGGATTGGAAGGGATCTTTCAAAGGAAAGCTCATCCAGTCCAATCCCCCTGCCAGAGCAGGAACACCCAGAGCAGGTCACACAGGAATGTGTCCAGGTGGGTTTGGAATGTCTCCAGAGAAGGAGACTCCACAACCTCTCTGGGCAGCCCCTTCCAGTGTTCCATCACCCTCACTCTGAAGAAGTTTTTCGTCATATTTCAGTGGAACCTCCTCTGTTCCAGCTTGTACCCATTGCCCCTTGTCCTGTCATTGCCTGTCACTGAGAAGAGCCTGGCTCCATCCTCCTGACACTCACCCTTTCCATATTGATAAACATTCATGAGGTCACCCCTCAGTCTCCTCTTCTCCAAGCTCAAGAGACCCAGCTCCCTCAGCCTTTCCTTTGTAGCCCTGCCCTGGACTCTCTCAAGTGAATCTCCCAAGTGCTGTGAGACTAACAAGGTTCACAGTTGAGCTTTGCAAGTTCCAGTATTGGTGCTAACAGCAGATTTGGTCAAAAAGTCTCACCTAGAACAGGTTTCAGGTATTTTGGATGCTTATTTACTCATATTTCAAGTATGACATTGTTTAATGAAGCAGCACACTGTAATACAAATTTTTAATATTGTCCAAAAAAATCAAAGAGAAACACACAGAAGGGAAAAAAAAACCCCAACCTAGTGATCCAGGTAACTCCTAAGGGTGTCTCAGCTCCCAGCAACACTTTTTGTTTGCAAGTCACAGAGTAATTGTGGGGAAAAGAAATCCCAGTTCAGAGAGCAGCCAGAGAAATCTGTCAGAAAAGTCAAGGCGAAATGTTTTAGGCAACAGAACATGATGTTCTTCAAAGTTGTTAGAAAAGGATGAACAAATTTTGATAGATGAGACGAAAAACGACACGGGAGAAAAAGCACTTGGTATGAACACAAATCTCCAAGTGAATTGGGCTTAAGGAAATTGAGAGAGAAGAACGCTGTACATTACTGAACACAACCCAGCCATGATACCCAACTTATAATAAATACAGGAGTGATAATAACATGAATCCAGAGATCAAGTAAAGCAAAAAAGGGCAGAAAGAAGATTACAGCAGCTGAAGTCACACAAGTCCCCAGGCTCAAAGTTAAGATAACATTTGGCTCGACAGACAGTATCTGTTTGTGGAGATGAGGTTATTCAAAGTGCAAACTGGGAGAAGACTCCTGTCGGGCTTCAGCCAAATACCCTACACTCCCTGCTTTCAATCTCTTACACAGTCCAAGAAGCAACACAACCTTGTATTTTCAGAGAGGCTTTCAGCTTTCTGTTTCCCCATTTTGAAAGCTACAGTCAGTTTTTCAGGTGTTCCGAGCTGACAGTAGGCAAAACCCCCTACTTTGAGCTCCCTTTCCAATGCAACACCACAGTATTACAGTGTAGAGCAAAACAAACCCTGCTGCTGGTGAAAAATGGTCAAATAGAGTCTAAAATTAAGTCTGCTGGGGCCTTTACCAGACACTAAGAAATACCTGTACACTCTTCCATAAGAAAAAGAACAATCCCTAAGTTTTATGTAAACATGAATGTGTATTGAGTTGTGTCCAGGCTACGTTAGTGGATACCAGATGTTTTAAGTGTTTTTCCACCTCCCTACCCACAGATAAACACAGCAGAATCAGCACACCCTTTAGTTGCAAAATCACTTCAGTGATGCTCAAATTTGCCTATTCCAAAACCTAAGATGCTGCGGATGCTGTTTGCCTTAGCTCTATCTTGAGTCAAGCGTACACATTCTGCTGGGCATGGGTTTGTTTTTTCCTGTTATGGTGCTTTATAGAAGTTCATTTATTTATTTTTAAGATGCAATAGGATGGTAATTACCTAACAGGAAGGTACAGAGAAGATGGATCCAGGCTCTTCCCATCTCAACATGAGGAGCTTCTTTGCTGTGAGTGAGTTTCCTCACACTTTCCTGTGAAGGTGGCAGAGCCCTGGCAGAGGCTGCCCAGAGCAGTGGTGGAGTCTCCAACATGTCCAACCTGCCTGGACATGTTCCTGTGGGACCTGCTCTGGGTGACCCTGCTGTGGCAGGGGGTTGGAGGAGATGATCTCCAGAGGTCCCTTCCAAAACCCCATATTGCTTGGTGACTCTTCTGCAAAGTACACAAGAAGGGAAATTCTGTTGAGGTAAAGAAACTTCACCATGACAGTGGCCAAATATTGGGACAGGTTGCTCAGAGAGGCTGTAGAAACTCTATTCCTGTAAACAAAACAAAAAAAAAACCCCTCATCTAAAGAAACCCCAGACTGTCCAGGTGAGTTTTGAGCATCTTCAGCCTCCTGTTTGATGAGGTTCAAAGCAGCCTTTTGACCAAAGGGGTCCACAGCTCCTTTCCAAGCTCAGTTATTCTATGGTTCTGTAACTGGCAGGTCAGTAAGTGGACGGTATTCGCCTATAAAGAGATCAAATAACTTCAATCTAAAGAACAGGCTACAGCTTGTCAAAGTCTCTTGAAGTTGGACACTCCTGAAACCTACAGCACCTTTTTTTGGAACCCTTTGAAGAGTAAGGCATGTGAGACTATCACACCCTGAAATCACACCATAGGGCTTGCTTCCATTTAATCTTTCATTACATTCTTATTGATGTCAATACATTTAAGTACCCGCAGCTTTCAAATAACTGGAGTTAAAAGAGCCTTGCAGATGGTGTTATTTTAACTCGTATTTGCTCTCCACAAGATAGATGCTAGTAATTCCTCAGCTGTTTGTAATGATGATCCCCATTTAAAGATACAAGACCCTAAGTACATAACACCTACATACTCATTTCCTGATACCAAATGCTGAGGTTATTATGCAAATGGTGAGGTTGTTTATACAACATTTTGGCAGCCAGAAAAAAAAAAGGAGTAAATTAAAAAAAAAAGTCAGTTCTACTAGAATTTTCTCTGTCATTGAGCAAAGATCCCAGAGTATGAGCCACAGAAGAGGTGGTATTTGAGCACTTGAGCTGAAATCCAACATCTGGTTGGACCCCCAGACCCCAACCCGCACCTCAGACGATGCAGAAAAATACCAGCTCACTCTCAGACATCCTACAGCATCTTTTCTCCAATTTTTACACTAGATCACTTCACTTGGCTTGAACAAAGAACAAAAAAAACCCCAAAAAAAACCCCCACCACCAAACTAAATATGCCCAGCCCAAAACTTTCTGCAGCATTAACGAAGAGTCACAATTGGCAGAGCACAACCAAAAAGTCACTGCCAGTAGATGCAAAGAGATCTAATGATTTTAATGAGATGTCGCTGTTGGGGTTTAAAATACTAATCACTTCTCACACTGAAGAGAATAGCCCGTGTATGCCCAGAAAAGCAGCATGAGCCAATCATAGCAAGAAATAGCAAATTTAAATTGGGAAGTTCAGGGTGATTCATTGACCTGCCTTTTTCAGAGGAGCCTTTGAGCAGCTGTCATAACTACATCGTGTAGAAACAAGCAAATATTTTGAGAATGCTCACTTTGCTCCCTTATACAAGGAATCAAGCCATCTGTGCTACAGCAGCCCTTCAATGATATTCTACCCACAGAGAAGGTACTACACATCTTGGCAGTTTAGTCCTCTGAACAGATGCCTCCCTCAGGTAGTCCTCCAAGACGTTCTCCAGGAAAAGACAGACAGAAGTGAAAAACAAGCAGTCATGTTTAGGGTCACCAGGATTCCTAGTTTTGTTTCCCCTTTCCTCTAAGACAATACAAAAATTAGAGGAGAAGAGTTATGGGGATGTTTGGAATCACAGTGTTCTTTAAAGCCTGAGAGTAAGTGGAGAACTGCATCTTCAAAGAAGTCCAGTTCTTAAGAATTCGTTCTTATAGAGCACAAATTTCAGTCCTCTTCCAAATACACAAATTTGATGACTTGATTATAACACAAAAAAATTGCCACTATTTAGTAGCAGTGATGGAAAGGCACAGTCTTCTCTGTAGCTATTCCCAGACCTGCATGAGTATCTTAATTAGCATCGGAGCATTCAAACTCGGCACCCTGTGGCTCCTTGGGGGCCTTTCTCAACAACATATTTATTGCTTTTTTTCCCCTCGAGGTTGCAACTGTGTATTTTACCTGAGCAGGGACACCATTATAAGGCCAATGAGGAGTTCCAAAGCATTACCTTCTGCTCATGCCAAGAATAAAAACTAAATTGGCAGGGCACGACATGAAAATATGATTGCCGTTAGCAACAGGAAACTCCCAAGAAGTTACTGGGCTTTTAATTAACCTCAAAATCAGGGATATTTAACAGGTTTGGTTGGATTTTGTGTTTTGCTTTTAAACAACGGGTCAATGCTCTGCCAACACAAGCTCGATGTAATGGGTTAATGGTGAACTCAAGGTAGCAGAATGAAGCAAGTGAAGCATTTGAGTCTGTTCCCTTCACACCCATTGTCAGCTTCTTTTTCCAAGTGGTGGCTCCATTCTCCTGCCCAGAGCCACAGCCCAGCAACAGACCCCCTTCTCACCCATATCCCAATCTCTTTAGTCCCCTTCAGGAGGGCTGACAACTCCATCCAATCACTAAGACTTCCTAAAGCAAGCTGATGTCCAGTATCTAAACAAACTTCCTAAAGCACTGTTTCTTAGAACCACAACAACAAAAAACTCGTTACAGAGATGCTGAATTAAAAATTTTTAAGGCAATAAACAGTTGCACACTCAGCTGTTTCTCCTCAAGTTTCCTGTTCAAAGAGCAACTTCTTTGGACTCATTTCATATCTACTTTTCCATCTTTCCTCCTAGACCACTATAAATTCCTTTTTAAGGATTATTCTGGTTCTTTTGGGGTTCAGTGTTCTTCCATTTTTATTGTTGTTTTGAAACAGTTCCATCTTGTTCCACCCCCTGCCCTGGGCAGGGACACCTCCCACCACACCAGGTTGCTCCAAGCCCCAAACAACCTCCCCTTGAACCCCTCCAGGGATGGGGCAACCTGGGCCAGGCTCTCACCACCCTCACACCAAACAAGTTCTTCCCCACATCTCAGTTCTATCTCACCTCTTTTTCAGTGTCAAACCCTTCCCTCTGCTCCTAGGGCTCCCCTCCCTCATTAAGACTCTCTCCCCACTTCTCCTGTAGGCCCCCTTTAGGGACTGGAATGTCTCCACAGAGCCTTCTCTTCTGCAGGCCCACCCCCCCCCC
>VXBJ01000080.1:547005-573825 GCA_013400055.1 Nycticryphes semicollaris | reverse complement strand
GGCTCCAGCCCTCCCAGCACCACATGTCACTTTGGGCTGACTACCTGCCAAAATTCTGCTCCCTTCTCCACCAGGTGGTTCATTCACACACAATCCATGCCCCAGGAACAATGAGGTGAATTAGTTAGAATTTTTGTCACTCCCAAGACAAATCTAGTGGAAGTTAACTGCTAATCCTGACTTCAGAGAGAACAGCCTCTCCAAAATCCAACCCTGGATGAGCTGAATCTCACACCACAGAACTACAATGACTCAGTAAAACTCCAATATGATAGTAAAATCCATTTAAACTTTATAGCTCCAAGTACACAATACTTTGACAATATTCAGCCATTGTTAAGGCCATCAGAAGGCAAAAGATCCTTTGGGAAATGCTCTTCACTCTACTCAACTCAAGCCTCGCAATTTGCATTTGGTTCCTACTCACAGAAGCAGGTAACTTCCATAGGTGATCAGTCATCACAGTAATGGTGGCAGTCCAAGATTACACAAACATACATTTCTTCCCATTCTTTTTAGTATCACTAGTTGCAAATCAGCACAAAGCCAAAAAAACCCCCACTATTTTATATTACTCACTTCTGGAACATTAAGAGAAAACATTTAGATGGATTGAATGCTCAAACATAGAATGACTTTACAGTAACTGACTCAGGCACACACTCCAGGAAGCTTTGTTAATGTCATCTCATTTCTCATTTTGAAATGATTGCTTTTTGCTTATGAAATAGTAATTATGTAAGTATAATCCTGATTATACAAAACCTAATCTTAGGGGTGATATTTTGAGCATCTCCAAATTTGAGTATTTTCAAATCTTTAGACCATGAAAAAGGAATGACTGATTTCTGGCTATTTTCAGGCTGAGACTTTAGAATCATAGAATGGTTAGAGTTGGAAAGCACCTTAAAGGTCATCAAGTTCCAACCCCCCTGCCCTGGGCAGGGACACCTCCCACCACACCAGGTGGCTCCAAGCCCTCTCCAACCTGGCCTTGAACCCCTCCAGGTATGGGGCAGCCACAGCTTCTCGGGGCAACCTGGGCCAGGCTCTCACCACCTTCACACCAGACAAGTTCTTCCTGATGTCTGATCTATATCTGCCATCTTTCAATTTAAAATAATTCCCCCTTGTCCTATGGATACTCCTTTCAGGGAGCTGGAGACAGTGAGGTAGTCTCCCCTCAGCCTCCTCTTCTCCAGGCTGAACACCCCCAGCTCCCTCAGCCCCTCCTCACCAGACTTGTGCTCCAGACCCCTCACCAGCTCCATTGCCCTTCTCTGCACCCGCTCCAGACCCTCAATGGCTTTTTTGGGGTGAGGGGCCCAAAACTGGACACAGCCCTTGAGGTGGGGCCTCACCAGTGCCCAGTTCAGGGGGACATCACCTCCTGAGTCTTACTCCCCACACTGTTCCTGATCCAGGCTAGGATGCTGGTGGCCTTCTTGGCCACCTGGGCACACTGCTGGCTCCTGTTCAGCCATCATATAAACAGACTTTCAAGCTTTTGACTTAAAACCCAGGCAAAAGTATTTGGAGGCAGCTGTTCACATCGAGCTCTTCAGAGAGGTTTTCAAGGCACAGTGGTCCCACTCTAAATGCACTGTCATTTACTCACCCCAAGATTTTTGCTGGCATTTTGAGAAGCAGGAGTCTACTGGGTAACCAACACCAAGCTGTGTAGACAAGACACAGATTTGGATTGTAATTTCAGAAGAAATCTGTACATTACACTCCCCCAGCAATGCCTGAACCAGCACTCTCAGACTCACACGGGTTCAGTCACAACTGCCAGAGCCCAGACAGGAACAGTCTGGATGTTAAAAGAGCAAGGTTAATGCTGTTACTTTTGTGGGTTCCTGCTAAGGTAGGGGGCTTGGGGCAGCCTGGGCTGGTGGGAGGTGTCCCTGCCCAGGGCAGGGGGTGGCACTGGATGGGCTTTAAGGTCCTTTCCAACCCAAACCATTCTTTGATTCTATGACTAAGCATGTCTGTAGTCTCCCTTCTCAGCAATAACAACAGAAATCAGTAGGTTTTACTGCCATGCATGATGTATATCAAATATGAAGCAGTAGGACAACAGTTAATGACTTTTCCCAGCCATAAAGTGGTAGAAACGCTGAAAGATCAGAGATGAACCGCCCAGAATTTCAAGTGACCAAGCTCCAGAGGCCTTGAAGATATCACATATAGCATTCCAGAAGCGGCAAGAGAGCAAGGAGTATGTTAGCATATAATATTTGTTGTTATGAAAGTAAAATAAAATCTACGAAGATTATGACACTGTCAACAAACAGTGTATTTAAGACAAAGATACATTTAAGATTTTGACTGACAGTCATGCTACATTACATTTTCTTACACATGTCTTTGGTCAGGCTCATGTCACAACTTCCCTGACATCTCTGTTACCTTCTACAAGTTAGCCATTAAACTGAGACTGATAATGCAGGATCCAAAAACTAAGAAATTGAGCAAAGCTGACGTGGTGTGGTCATGGGGAAGCCCCAGCTGGAGCACTGGGACCAGTTCTGGGCTCCCCAGTTCCAGAAGGACAGGGAACTGCTGGAGAGGGGACAGCAGAGGAGCCCCAAGATGCNCCCTGCTGTGGCAGGGGGTTGGAGGAGATCATCTCCAGAGGTCCCTTCCAACCCCACACCATTCTGGGATTCTCTGTGAGCCTCTTGTGACAGAAAAACTCACTTTATCTTTTATTACTGTAGCTTTGGAGAATAGCAAATTAATACATGCCATCTGAAACCATAATATTTGCTAAATAGAAAACATATTTTCTATCTGGGGCAAGAAACTGTTCCATAACTGTATATTCACACTCAACGTGAGCATCTGAAACAAGCATTTGGAAGCATCTTTCAATTCTTGTGTACATCTTGACAAGCCTGGCTAAGAAAACCAAACCAAACAACCTAATTTGTGAGCAAAACAGTTCAACTGGATGCAGCTCCCATAAGCAGCTTGGGATCAGTTGCCAGTTTCTGAAGGTTCAGTCTGGACGTTCAACACAGCTTCTGGACCAACACAGAAGTCTGCAACACTGACACCCAGGAGCCTCATGCAATCTCCAGTCCTGAAGATTCCACAGATTCACAAGAAAAAGGAATTTGATGCAGAAACCCTTGGGATTAATAGATATGAAACATTTTAGCAAGACATAACTCCAGCTTTTAATTCCTGGCTTGGGGAAAAAAGCAAAAAAAAAAAAATCACAAATACAAGATTCCCTTCCTACCCCTCCTGTATTTTCTGAGCTTCCTGAGAGCACACAAACTATTATCTTTGACCGTTGCAACCAACTGTTTTCTCCTCACAGCAATCATTAAGCTCCACAACATTGTTCACTACATTATTTGTTCACTACATTATTTATGGTGTGAGCCTCAGTAGTTTCAAGAGCGCTGAACAAAATGTACATCTTTTGGAGGGGAAAAAAAACTAGTCAAGTGCAGGCTGTTCTGCCTGGAAGAAGAGCCTGGCAAAGAGCTTGGAAGCAGCTCTCCAACAAACCACCTTCAAAAAAAGAAAAAAGAAATATCTTTTTAGGCTCCTTGAAACAGAGGTCATGAATTCCTTTGGAAGCTCAGCTTTGAGCCCTCTGACCTCCACAATCAGCACAGTAAATGGCAGAAAGTATTTGAAGCCCAGAAATGGATTCCAAAATTCGGCAGGCACTCGGTTGCCGAGTGGGAAGATCCCCTGCAGCTCAGCCACTGCAGTGAAGTACCAGCATGTCTCAAAAAAATCATTCAGTGCTTCCAAATCTCCAATTTGAGATTTGCTTGGCCTACATTTGAGACTCATTTCTACTTAAAACAGGATTCATTCAATCCAGAAGTCTTTGGAGCGATGCCATTGCTCCTGAAGGAACTCATAAATGAAACAAAATCAACACTTCTTGATTAATTACATAGAAGAAATCCACACACCCCCTTTCTTAATTCAGCCTCTACAGCTACTGAGTAGCTCCAACACAGGGACCACCTTCTGTGTCAACACATCCAGAATGTCCAAGGAACATCTTTTCTAGAAGAAATAAGCAGGGAAATGATGCAATTATAAATGTCAGCCACTTGAAAGCCTCTCTCCACCAACATTCTTAAGGCTAGATTACCCTTGCTGCCAGCAGCAGGCTGCAAATTTTCAGGAATTCAGGCCTTAGTAACAGCATGAAGAAGAGCTACGTGAAAGTCAAAGACCTTGGGAATGAGAATGATACTGCAGCATCACTCCTGTTCCTATTTCCTACTGTAAAAGAAAAAAAAAAGCCTGCTGTTGTGAAGTCAAAGTGAACAAGTCTGTAACGTGCACATAGAGGCCAGAGTGACACTTTTAGATGACCTAAAGGAAAAAGTTAAACTATCTACTTTCCAGCAGTTTAGCTATCTTAGGTGACATGAAGGACACTAGAAGAGCCTTCCAGTCCCAACTTGCTGTCCTGGGAACAGGAATTAGCACATCAGCATATAAAAAAGAAGGTAAATTCACAGCAGGCTGGAATGGATTCCAACATTCATGGTTGGCTACACAAATACCCCAACTGTTATCCCATGCCTCTCCTTCCCCAAGAGTCCATTGCTCAGGCAAGAACTGCCAGTCTATCACAGAAGCAAGTCCCAGAGAACTTTGGGAATTTATAGATTCAATATAGCGAAAGGCAATGACTACAGGAAATCAGGAGCTGCTCATTTGCCATAACTGCTAATTGATCAGCATTTGAAGCTTAGGCCCATGAGCCCCAATGCTCTCACACTGAAGACCTCCATATGCTTATGCTTGAATTGGAACTGCACTGCTTTTGGTCAGCTTGAAGGATTTCCCTCAACTTCAGGTCATTTGTTCTTTAGCAACCTTAAACAGGGTTGGTACATACATCACCATTACTCACTGCCTGATTTTAAACTACTGAGACAGGCAGGAAGGCAGCAAATGTCACCAGGAGCCCTAGAGCGTGTTCATGCACCAAAATGTCACCTTTTCCCTTGTGGTAAAACCCCATCTCTTTCCTCCCCTAATAGATCATCTTCTTTGCCGAGATGCCTCCTTGCTTTGTGACACGACCATTACCTGCACCTCGTTCTGTATTTGCTTTCAAAAAAAAAAAAAAAGAAATCAACTACTTGGAATAAACTTACCCTGAGGGCGGTGGCAAATTAAGAAAGATGAAGAAAATTAACAAAGCCCATATATGTTGTTGGGTTTGTGGTTTTTTTGGGGGGTTTCCCTCCCCCCAGATGACTGTAAGGAGAAAATTCTGCAGAGAGCAGGAACCCAATCCAACAGGCGGTCAGTTTAAATGAACTTGAAATCACTTGTGGTTTTTTTGCTCAGTTAAATTTCAGTTCTTTAACACATATTGCCCATCATATTTGTCGTGATACCATTTTATAATTCAGTATTACTAATCTGAGCAGCCATAAAAGATGTTTCAGGACCAAGCAGCATCTCCTGGGGTGAAAACATTAAACTTCCTCCCACAGCCCCAAAGTGACTTCTCTGATAAAGCCCCGTGACCCATTTTACAGGTCCTTCCCTGGCTGGAAAAGGAGTTGTACGAAGATATCCATGGCACCTCCTCACTACCAAACTGAGATTTATTTCTCACTAATAAACTGTCAGTTCAATTTCTAAGTTGACTGGGGTTTGCATATTTGCATCAATATTTTTGAAAAAAAAAATTAGCAATGCAGAAAAAACAGTCTTCAGAGCTGATTTCTGAGTTCCTTGGAAAACAGAACTAAGAACGCATGCTGTCTAGCTACATTATTAGTCCAAGGAGAGGTCACAAACAGGCACAAAATAAAGAGCAAAATTAGGTCATAGAAACACTACTAGATACACACATCTGAAACCAAAAAGCTAGAAAAATATCTGATAAGAAAACATCAGATGTGTCAGTAAGTTACATATTGCAGTGACAAAACATGAGGAAATTGTGTATGAAGATGTGACTCCGTGTGGCAACCTGGGCCAGGGTCTCACCACCCCTCACAGCAAAGCCTTTCCTCCCCAGATGGCATCTCAATCTCCCCTCTCTCAGTTTAATTTACTAACATGGAGCAAAAACACTTCGCACAGACACACACACCACTTCCACCCCTACAGACCGACCGCAAGCTCATCTACTCATGGCAACAGCAGCAAATACCCACTTTAACTTCTAATTAAATGACTACCAGGTGCAAACAAATAAAGGACCAGGCTCACAATCTCCAGTCATCAATTCCTCATTCAGTAATACCACAGAATTAGAGGGTTTTTTTCCCTTTTTTTTTTTTGGTAGGGATAAATCTTCAGCTGGCTCTCTTAGCTGTTCACTTTTTGAAGATGCTCACATCAGCAGATAACATGATCTGTGAAAAATGGTTTCTTAGGTTAAATTGTCAACACATCCTGTAAGAAAAATAAATTAATGCCTTGATCCAGTTTGAGATGAAATGAGCATAAATGTGTGTAGTGCAAACATACGTCTCCACACGCCTGTGAGAAGGAAGATTTGTTTTAATCAAAAAACAGGGAAAACAATCCCTAGACTCTTCAAATGCCTTTCCTGGGGACTGACTCAGGAGCCACTGAAGTTAGTCCAGAAGTTGGCTTCGTTCCCTACAATAAGGGCATTGGATCGTTAATTCCCATCTCCTTTCAACAACTGTGGAAAACACCAGGAAGAGATTAAATCACTTGGAAGGCATTTGAAATACAGAGTTCAGGTGCTGCCTCATCCCACCTAAGGATTAAACCTGCAGGTATTTCAAATACTGATAAAAAAGCACCAATAAAACACTGCATTTTTCCACAACTCCTGTTTAATGTTTACAAGGTTTTTTTGTTGCAAGACAGACTAATATGGAAATTATAGTAAGACTTTAGGTGCATGCTGGAAGGAACAAGAGACTATTGTGCAAAGTCATTCTTCATCTAACTATCAGCCTAATATTGGAAATTCAGTTGTGAAATCCATTAGCTCTCAGATGATGTTTTTTAACTTGCTCTTAAGCTATATCTCATTTCACACAATCTATTAGAATTCAGTGTATTTTTAATAATAAAGGTTTATGGCTATGCTGGACCACAGCAACACAGCAACTGCCAGTTAGACAAACACAAGTCAAAATATGCATTTCACTCTAAATACTTCTTACCAGTTTAATTATAATATACTGGAAGTGCTGAGTGATTGCTTTTCATGAAGAGGAACTGAAATGCTAATTAGCACTTTTTTAACAAGTGTTTCAGTTTGTGTGTTTACTGCCAATAAAAAGGGATTAATATAGTTCTTTTGTGCAGCTGCATTTAAATTTGCTGCTATACTGTCTTTATAAATAGCTGGTTTCTTCTCAGAAAGCCAACGTGGAGGTGTTACCAATAATTCCTCCAGCTTTTTAACTCTTGGATAAAAAAAAGTCCGTGAAATGATGATTCATGCAACAGAGCTTAAATACTTTTATTCCTACTGCTCTCCACAGTTAAGGCTCCCAGTTTGGGATGCTGTCTTGTCCGATTTATTGATTTACATATCAACATCTGAATAAGCAGTGGACTTTTTTTTTTTGATGTCAAGCATGTTCATGGAATCTGCATTTATTTCCTCAGCCGTGAAGTTCTTTGCACAACTACATCCATAGTCGCCTTCCTTACACCTCGCTCAAGGACAGGCGCTCTCACAAACACCTCTAGTCAAATGACCTCTTCATTGATATCCTGTTCAATAATATTTTTCCTAATATCCAACCTGAACCTCCCCTGGTGCAATTTGAGGCCATTTCCTCTTGTCCCATCACCTGTGACTTGGGAGAAGAGACTGACCCCCCCTGGCTACCCTCTCCTTTCAGGGAGTTGGAGAGAGCCAGAAGGTCTCCCCTCAGCCTCCTCTTCTCCAGGCTGAACACCCCCAGCTCCCTCAGCCCCTCCTCACCAGACTTGGTCTCCAGACCCCTCACCAACTCCGTAGTTCCAGGTACCTACAAAATGATCCACGCAAGATCAGAGATAACTACTACCCCTGCTCCATTTCAGATTAACAAAACAAACCTATAGTGCCCCAAGTCTCCCCAAATCCTACCTACAGGGATCTCTTTGATTTATGGGGAGGCTCTGGTACGATTGCTACCACCAAACCTGTTCTCTGAAGTTCACTCTTGTTTCCAGTTCCATTTCTCACAGAGATATCAGTTTGTCAACCAACAAACCAAATGTTCTTCAGTACTCACCTGCCTTCAGCCTTAACCTTAAAAGGAAGTGACATCCAGCAGCCCTTCAGCTCAAAGGCTGTCTCATCTAAGCTCACAGGTTGCCCTACAGACAGGGGTGTCCTCTATTAATCTTCTGGTGGCTTCGGGACATTAAAGAAAATAACCCTCCAGCGAATCTGTCAGACATCACCTGCTGGGATTCTGATTTTCTGGCACAGACACAGGCAACTCTAAGGGCACAGACGTAAGGCTCATGATCCACTTCCTCTAGAGCTTGTGGACTATCGTGAAGCTGGTTATTTCGTTCAGAATCCATCCTTGACCAAAGCCAGCCCACATCCCAAGAGGAGGACAAACTAAATGGCTTAGAAGATAAAAAAGAAAGGTAACCTTTAGAGACCCAACAAATTCCAGTTTGACAAAGGAGAGCTGCCTCAGACAATTTAAGTCCTTTCAGGTTTCAGGAGAAGCAGAAGAAAGGCAAAAACAAACATCTCAATCTCTGCTCATCCTTCTTCCCCTTCCATCACCCACTCCAAACAAAAAATGCAAGTCCTTTTTTAGGAGGGGGTCTTCAGAGACAATCAGGAATCACAAGCTTTGAAACAGCTGTTGAACGCCTTGTCTTTTGTCTAGACAACAGATGAAATGGGATGCAGAAGAGATGATTCTGATGAGCACAGAAACCATGGCGACCACTAGAATGGCATTAAGAAAACGAGAACACAGAAAGCACAGGAACCACAGTTGAACTATGGGATTAAAGGATATTTTAACTGCACTGAAAGGAACTGTGTGTGGTGAGGAAAATGCAGAGAACTCCAAGAACCATGGTGATGGTTCCACCTGCCAGATCCAAGGCTTCGGTAGCTCCACTTTGAAGGACTTTCATAGACCTCTTCATCTCAAGAAGATAGGGGGAACCTGTGGAAGGCAATTCAGCTGCAACCCTCAGGAAACAGCCCACACCTGCACCAAGAATTCACAGTTCCATTTTTCCCTTTACCAGTGACAGAAAACTCATCTCTTGTACTGCAGGCTCAGGACTGACAACCAGGGACATTGCAGAGAGAGTCCCCACACAGACAAAAGCGTTCCTGTTTGAACACGTTAGCGAGACCTCAAGCAACGGAGCACAATTTGCAGAGAAGCACAAGAGGACACACGAGGGTGAGGACCACCTGAAGCATGTGTTACCTTCTTGCACATTTCTTTCAGCTGTTTACCATAAAAATAGTAGAAGAACTTGAATATAAACTACAGATTGATGCGAGCGCACTGCAAGACTCACTCTGTCTCACTCAGTGTTCTCTTCACTCTGAATTTATACCTCAAGGTGCTCATCTACGCAATAAACATCCATTTATCCATTCAGAAGTGCCATCTTACTTGCTAAAACTCTAACAATTTGGGCAAAAACTATACAAAAAAAAGAAAGGGGGCAGTAAACTTCCACCACCAAACTTGGCATGCCACCAGCAGCTGCACAAAGTCAAGATTTCAATTCTAAATATGCAAGACCTCCTCCTTTAGGTCATCTCACTGAAGGCAAAGTCTGGCTTCACAAAGGAAGAATTAACTTGGAGCCGGCACGGATTACACCCCTCATCGCTATGTTTGCTCCAGATTTATTTGCACGCTTCTATCAAGCCGAGTACAACCCATTTTCACAATTAGCTGCTTGTGCTGAGGGCCTTTTTATTTCCCCAGCTACGGCGTATTTCCAAGCCTACCATCTGGCCCCGTAAAAGCTGCCTTCTCGAGACAGAAATACAGCAAACTTTCATTGCTTTTAGACCCCTAGCAAGAATAAGAGTTAAAACTGCTTATTCCAGCACTGAAGCTATTTTTAAAACTACTTATCCCAACACGTACATCACTTATCCTTACATGATACCCCACAGGCGTTAACACTGAAATGAGATTTGCTCTTCTGAATACCTGACTCAGGGACTGACCTCAGGAGCATGTCTTTGACTTGAATACGGAGATACATGAAAAATCTTGTGTTCAAAACAAGACAGACTATGATGAAAGGTCAAGTTTGATGGGCTGGGGAAATAAAAAGGAAAGAAAAGAAGAGAACTAGCCTGAAGGTTCCTCTTCAAGTTTGAGTTTTCTTCAAAGGTCAACATCCCCGTGACCTATTTCAACGTTCTTCATTAGTAGGCCTCAGGAATGCTTTGAAATATCATTGCCTCTGAAGCATTTGGGGAAAACCTTAAGACTGGTAAAAATTTATCATCCCACACCCAGCACAATGCAGCCTCCCCAGCAAGTCAGCCCCCTGTGATTAAAGGGGCTTCCCTATATCATACATCTTTCCATGAAGTTCTAGGAAGTTTCCATCTTCCTGGGTGTTCCAAGAAACCAGTCTATCAATATGCTCACAATTTAATGAATATTCCCCCAAACATAGCATCTTTCACCTAGCATTCCAAGTAACACGATTTTTTTGTTGTTTTGTGATAACCTAATGATTTCTGTGCTCCCAGCACATACCAATCAATTACCACTAGAGCAACCACTCAAAGAAGTCAAGACAATACCAATTTGTGACTTCTTTCCCCCCATAAAGCTTCCTCCAGCACCCTGCAGGGGTGACATATCCTGTCTGTTCAAGTCTAGTATCACCACTGCATCAACTGGCACCACAGACACCATCCGTAAATATCAAAGTACTAAGTAAGGCATTTCTTAATTAGATTTGTAACTACAGAAGACTTTAGTTTTACTCAAAATCATTTCAGTTTAGGAAGAACACCACAAACTGAGTGTAGGAAACTCATTTCTACTTCATCTTGTAGGTAACCACAGGTTTCAATGTAGATATCATTAAAGTTGAGTCTCCAAACTGGTTTTATTCCAGTTAATCCACACTACATTGAAAACACTCCAAAATCCCTTGAACTACTTTGCAGTAAAGGCAGGAAGAGGTGAAAAGATACAACAGGTACTCATGAAGCAATTAAATCCTTCATCAGAAGCAGATTAGAAGTTCAGTTCTAACATTTTCCCCTTGCACAAGTCATGTTTTGGAAGGGATCTAGACCAGGCAGAGTTTCTGTCCAGCTACACATTTTGGAAGTACAATAAGTCACAGGATACAGCAAGATAAAAGTTAACTCTCAGCTTCATCTGCCTTAATATATAAATCTACATAAGACAGTTGCATACATTTTTCTACCCCAACCAAAAAAAAATAAAACAAAAAACCACCAAGAAAAATATTAGTTTAAAAAAATCCACACAATTAACTTTATTGGGGAGGTGGTGTAGAGATCATGATTTACTACTATCTTTTTGTACTAATTATCTCCCAAAAGCATATAGTTACCCTGAAAGTTCACACATGGAGCTCTGTGTTATTAATATCAATAGTATTAAGATCAACACATCACAGCTGCAATTACAGACCTTAAGGCAAGAAACTGAAGGTCACGATCACCATACTCCCTGCTGTACTGAGTATTGTTTCCCCCTCCACTTTCTTTTAAAAAGGATGCTCGCACTATTTATACCACAAGAAGCTTTCAAGAGCGGTATTCGAGCGGTTCCCAACTTCTGGGAAAGAGATGCACAAAGGTCAAGATAAATATTCGTTCTACTGGTACCTTCGCAAAATGCAATTTAATGCAAGGCAGCTTTTTGCACAATCCAACCGTTCCAGACGTCGGTGAGAGTCAGACAATGACATCTCTCCTTCTCTCCTGGGGAAATCTCTTGCTCCATCTCCCAGCTCAAGTACATCCAAAGCACTGGGGACACCTGACTAATTTCATAGAGCCATTCAGGTTGGAAGAGACCCTTGGGATCATCGAGTCCAACCACCAGCCCCACTCTACAAATTCCTCCCCTACACCACATCTCAACCACTCTCAACCACAGTCAGGGATGGGGACTCAACCCCTTCCCTGGGCAGCCCATTCCAGGGTCTGACCACTCTTACTGGGAAAAATTCTTTCCTAATGTCCAGGTAAACCTACCCTGGTGCAGCTTGAAGCCATTCCCTCTTGTTCTATCACTGATTCCCTGTGAGAAGAGACCAGCACCAACCTCTCTACAACATCCTTTCAAGTAATTGTAGAGAGCAATGAGGTCTCTCCTCAGCCTCCTCTTCCTCCAATTGAGTATTTCGATGCACTTCAGAACATTAAACACAGCTTTCAGGTGTCTGACAAGTGCTCTTCAACTCCAACACCTGTAGGCCACAGGGTTTGCAAATATAGAAGAGGCACAGGAGAAGGATGGGCATCCATAGACAATGCGAGCAGCTAAGGGTTGGTTTGCTAGGGCTGGAATTTCTTCCTGCAACCCTTGGAATTCATTAAAAACAACAAAAAAACCAAAACACCCAACAACTCTGAAAACTTACTACTGTACACACTAGTGCTTCCATTCTACATTGCACAGACAACTTCCAGGCTTTGCTAAACCCCCAGTTCTCCTTCCACTGAGGAGCTGCTTAAAGAGATTTCTCTGCACAGATTTTGAACTGGCTCACCCAAGCTCACAGTTACCTCAGAGAAGTATCTTCTACAAAAACAGAGACTATTTCTCAAGAAGAGCTGCTGCGATTCTCTGTTGAAAAGCTGAAATCCCTGACTCTGTTCGGAGCCTGGGTATGAGCCCGAGGCAGGCAGACAGCTGAGCGAGCAGGACAAGAGCAGCCCTCACACTAAGAAGGAGTTTACCATGCCTGCTTTGGGGAAAGCTAAAATACAAAGTAAACCCAGCTGAATTGAGAGAAATACACCACATTTTCAGGGCCAACAAAAACCATCGGAGGTTAGAGCACCTCTGCTACGAAGACAGGCTGAGGGAGCTGAGGTTGTTCAGCCTGGAGAAGAGGAGGCTCCAGGGAGACCTTAGAGCAGCCTCCAGTGTCTGAAGGGAGCTACAGGAAGGCTGGGGAGGGTCTGTTTCCAAAGGCCTGCAGTGACAGGATGAGGGGCAATGGCTTCAAGCTGGAGAAGAGCAGATTTAGGTTAGACATTAGGAATAAATTCTTTACTCTGAGGGTGGTGGAACACTGGAAGAGGTTGCCCAGGGAGGTGGTTGAGGTCCCTTCCCTGGAGATATTCAAGGGGAGGCTGGAGAAGGCCCTGGGCAACCTGATCTAGTTGGGGGTGTCCCTGCTGACTGCGGGGAGGTGGGACCTTTGGAGGTCCCTTCCAGACTGGACCATTCTAGGATTCATTCCTGCAGTCAGGTGTGGATAATTACCCAGTACCAGCACAACTCGAGCAGTCACCAACCGGCTTAGAAACCTTCTCCTCCTGCCACGCACAAAGAGACCATGAACACACCACAGAGACAAACTCACTTATACAGAAGCCCTTGTTGAAGGAAGAAGGCGCAACACACAAGGTCACCTCATCGTGCTGGCAGCAAAACCAAGGCAGGTATAGCAAGGGGAGGACAAGATTGTTCAACACCCCACCATTTACAGATACTCCCAATCACTAGAGGATTATTACTCACATTAGCAAAACTCATCTCCACAGGAGAGCCTGTTCAAGTTTGACTACCATAGTAGGGCTCCAGGAAGGAGCCCTGTTACAAGGAAAAAAAAAAGCCACCCCAAACACAGATATTTCTTAGACCGAATTGTGCACTCTCACATAGACTGCCCTTTTCAAATCAGAGCAATACCTCTAGCACTCCTCCTTGACAAAGGTATCAGCTAAGCCATTGTGTGACCCCTTTTTACTCATAATAACTGCTTTACAAAGCCTACTACACAGGAAAGCACCTCCTCACGCCTTTGTACATCATCTTTTTTAGGGCAGCCCTGTAATATTCCAGTAGAAGGTGAGCATTATTGGGTGAGCTCATCCAAAGAGGGAAATGACAGCAACAGACATCCCTTTATAGGCCTTATATTGTCATGGAAAGCTCCTAATCACAAGCCAGTAGATCCCACCTACTTTGTCACAGATAAGCTATAGCTTTTTGTCTGATATAGTGGCAACACCTGATCAAATTTCTCCCCAATTTCTCTTAATGGAGTCACATATTCCCTCTCAATTGATATAAAGGGGCAGGTTTATCCATGGGGTACCTCTCCTGTGTCCAGGACTGAAAAATCAAAATGTGCTGAGGTGTATTACAACACCACAAATATGCCCACACATTCAGGATCCCCCTTATCCTTTTAATTACTTTGGCTGATCCCTGCCTCCTAGAACTTTTCTCCATAAGAGACACACAGCCCCTTCCCCAAAACTCTTGTCTGCCTCTTTTCCTTCCCCAACTCCTGAAAATATCAGCTCCTACTTACCCTTTGCTCCTTCAATGTCCTGGTAAAAAACAGGAAGAAACTGCTATCCCATTTGTATTACTCTTCCAAAAAGCCAGAGCCAACCATCCCTCCAGGGGCCTTGGCTGCTGCAGGAGAGAGAACAAGCCCACATCGACCACCCCCAGGCAGCCTCACAAGCTTTAAGAGGGCTTTCTTCTCCTCATTTCTACGTGCAGGTGGCCCCCTGGCCTGCCCACCTCATCAGGACCAGATGGGGAACACCTGCTCCATGATGGGAGGGATGACTCTAGTTTTCTTTATATGCAATGAGATCACAACAGCTTCAATGGGTTTTCCTAGCTTAGAAAGAGCTGGAATATCAATAACTTTGTGAATTTTAATGGAACCTTGCCAGATTTATATAGGTACTTCACTTAGAGAGAGCTAATGGTGTTGCTTTTTTTAAAGAAAAAAAAAAAAACTTGTAGTGAGTAATGATCTTTTATGAAGTAGCAGCTTGGGGTGGGTTTTTTTTAGCTGTTCTTAAATGATCTATGAAAACCATACTTCTGTGCAATCTGGAACATATTTTCTTTAATAAAAAGTGTCTTGCATTCTTTTTGCAGAAAAAGAAAAAAATTGTCCTAATTACTTCCTCTGGACCTAGTAAAAACAGGATGGTTGATCTGTGACATTTCCACATCCCCAGAATTGCTGAATAGTTGTCTTCTACCAATTTAGACTTTTTGCAGTTCCTGAAAAGTCAAAGATTGGCTTCAAGTTTATGAATCTTGAGATACCAGCAAGGAATTGACCGAATAAGTCTTACCTACCCAAACAAGATGTGCTAGCACCGGGGAAAGTTAATCCCAACCAAGACTAACCTTCTAAAACAAATCACCTGAGCCAGATTAACTCTGCCTGGACCTGTACATTATAGTTTCAGCTGAATTTTTACTTTTTAGTCTCTCTCTTTACCCAAAGCAAGGTGCTTAATGGGTCATGAATTTCAATGTTGTGCCCCTCAGAAAATAAATAAATAAAATGCTGAAACAGCAGGAGAATAACAGGCTTATGTATGAAAAAAGGCATAATGCTCTTGTGGATGTTTCTTTTTCAGTTCTCCTTGGTTTGCAAACACAGCATCCTTATGCAGCCTGGTCTAACTGGCAGCCCTTCCAAAGGAGTTTGTTCAGTGAACTGAGCCCAAAGAGCATCTCCTCGCCACGGTTTTGCCGCAGGGACTGGCGCAGCTGGTGCTGTCGGTGGCAAGTCTTTGCCCCTTGCCACTAGTCACAAGCACTGGCCCTTCCATGCAAACCAGTGTCAGGCGACGGCCGTTGCCCCAACAGGGGGAACGAAACACGGCCCACAGGGGATGCCAAAACCCAAATCTGACGAAACGGGGCCTCTCCCACCGCGAGGAAACGAGCCCATCCCTTATCCAAGTGCCGGATTTCTCGCCGTTAGTTATCACCCACTTGGGAGCATTGGAAAACGTTGCTTCTTCGCCTCCTTGTAAGAAGCAGAGTTACCTTACATGCCTGGGAGTTATCTTATTCCCAGCAGGTGAAGAAGTGTGGGTGCCCGTGTGTGAACACCAACCAATAAAGGAAGCCCCAGGAGACATCTGATTCCATTTCCTCTGCAGTACAAGACATACATCAAAATTCATTGTTTTTATTAGCTTTAGTGCAGGGAAACATCTTGCACAGCCGATTGTAAATCTTCTGAATGATCTCATTTAGCTTTTAACCTTCCTCTCTTTTTTTTTTCCATCCCCACACAGGTTATTCCAGCCCAGACATTCATTTATTTAAACAGCATTAAGATGTGGGTATGTTGTCTCCAGCCAGGAATGAGAAGCCTCCAAAGTGCACAAAGAAGACAAAGAACATCATAAACACCCTTCAGAGTTCCTTAATACAAGCATACACTGCAGACCTTATTGCTTGAAATAAGGACAAGTAGAAGGAGCATCCCCATCATGGTGTCCCTGCCCAGGGCAGGGGGCTTGGAACTTGATGATCTTGAAGGTCCCTTCCAACTCAAACCATTCTGTGAATCTACGGTTCTGTCACAGAGAAAATACATCTACTTTCCTCAAAACGACTAGCGTTAAGGCCAGGGGACAGGAGAGTAGTTTAAAAACCAGAGATTGCACCCTGTTTTTAATAAAATCACCTTTCTAAGGACTTCCACAAAGACATGAAAGCCAGTGATGTGCCAAAAGGATGGTGCCAGTTTGGGTGACAGAAAGGGGGGATGAGTATTGTGATCTAATGAAACACTGGCAGGATGCTCAGGCAGCGGCGTTATCCTTATAGACACTGCATCTGGCTTATCTCCTCTGCCCTTCTGTGGCTTCATCTCTGATGGTTCTGCTACCATCATCTAAGGAACTCCTCGGATGTCAAGGACTGTTATGGCCAAGAGTGAAATCCCTCTGTAACATGTTGCTTGTTTGTTTATTCCCAGAACTTTATTAATGCAAATGGTGATGGAAATCACCGATCTGCTTTCAAAAGTCATAGAATCATAGAATGGTTTGGGTGGGAAGGGACCTTAAAGCCCACTCAGTGCCTTGGGCAGGGACACCTCCCACCACACCAGGTTGCTCCAAGCCCCCTCCAGCCTGGCCTTGAACACCTCCAGGGATGGGGCAGCCACAGCTTCTTGGGGCAACCTGGGCCAGGCTCTCACCACCCTCACACCAAACAAGTTCTTTCTGTTATTTAATTTTAATTTCCCCTCTTTCCATTTAAAACCATTCCCCCTTGTCCTGTCACTCCAGTCCCTGACGCAGAGTCCCTCCCCAGCTCTCCTGGAGCTCCCTTCAGACACTGGAGGCTGCTCTAAGGTCTCCCCAGAGCCTTCTCTTCTCCAGGCTGAACAACCCCAGCTCCCTCAGCCTGTCCTCACAGCAGAGGGGCTCCAGCCCTCCCAGCATCTTCCTGTCCCTCCGCTGGACCCGTTCCAGCAGGTCCATGTCCTTCTTGTGCTGAGGACTCCAGAGCTGGACACAGTGCTCCAGGTGGGGTCTCACCAGAGCAGAGCAGAGGGGCAGAATCACCTCCCATGACCTGCTGGCCACGCTGCTTTTGATGCAGCCCAGGCTGGGGTTGGCTTTCTGGGCTGCCAGTGCACACTGCTGGCTCCTGCTGAGCTTCCCACCCACCATCACTCCCAAGTCCTCCCAAGCATACAGGAGAGTAAATCACAAACAGGGCATCGTATCTCAACTGGTTTCCATCAGTATTCTTCCTCATCAGTCAGAAAATCTAAAAATCAAAGCTGTTGCACACTTCAATAGGCAAAATATAAGCAATGAAAATCTCACAACATATAGTCCTACCTCAGATCCTCTTTACATTTTAGGAACCTCAGCCAGCTATACATTTTAGAGTCTTCATGAAATAATTAAACACCACCTTCTGAAAGGTGCAAAATGTCAAAAAGAATCAGGATGTGCTTTTTCCCGCCATCTCTTCCTCACATAAACTGGAGGCACCAAAGACCAGCAGGAATATTGTGTCTGTGCATTTTTCACTCCCACGCAAGAATTTAAAAGACACAAAGATTCAGGGCATCTCACCTGAATTCTTCAAATTCAGATCTCATCTAAACTAGGGCACGTTTAACCAGAGATTCAATTCATACATGCTAAAGCCTCTCAGGATGCAAGGTAAAGCCTGGGAAGATGTTTTCTCTCATCATGAATTATGCCAGCCCAAGTGATTGGTTTAAGTTAGGTATCTAATTTTTAGAAAACTAACCTCCAAAACCCCTCCCTGGAATCTTTATGTAAGGTTTTCCATAATGTCCACCCAGAGAGAGGATGTAATTAACAAACAAGCAAACATTATCACCAATATATTGTCAGTGTCATCGAAGAAGGGCATACCTTGACAGTTTTGATGGCTTTCTGACGTGCAGGTGCCATCCTCATCCCTCCATTACACCTGCTTAGAGTGGCCACCATGCCTTCTCCTCCAGAGGAAGACATCATAATATGACGGGTTTTCTGATAACTTTAATTGCCTCAAAAATAACGCATATTTAAGAACACAAGACCACATAAATCAGTTCCTAATCATGTTTTGCATGCATGTTCTCATGAAGGCATCGAGCACCTATCCCTTTCCAGAACTTCCAGAGAGCAGCAGACAAACATTTCTCCCCGAAACCAAGGAAGAATAGACCTAAAAACCCATGAAATCAGCCTTCCCATCCTGGTTTCAGCAGGAACTGGGAGTGGCAGCAGAATCACAGAATCACAGACTATCAGGGATTGGAAGAGACCTTGAAAGAACATCTAGTCCAATCCCCCTGCCGGAGCAGGAAAACCTAGATCAGGTCAGAGATGAAGTAGTGGCCAGTCTTCTTCAAAACTAACTGAATTTCCTACACATTTTGTCTTTTCCGACTTATTTTACCATCAGATCAATAATACAGGAGACCAACAGCGTGGGGACACCCTGAGGACACATCTCCAGATACCCACCAACCACCCTTCATGCGTGTCAACGCCAGAGACACAACAGGTCAGGCTGCATCGGAGGATGAGGATGGAGGGAACTGAGTGAAGGCTGCCACCTCTCGGTGAATTCAATAGCACAAAAATTGGCTCATCTGCAGGGAAACGACACGCCATATGTATTGAGTTCCCACTCATTCATTTGAAAGTATGAAGCCTTTACCTCACACCAGTGTTTTAACCTGTGTCGGTGTCACGGAATACAAAAAAAGAATAAAAAAAAAAAAAAAACCCCAAACCCTACAATTCTACAGAGTCTCCCACAATGGCCTCTACCTGGGCTGTCAAACAGCAACATCCAGCTGAGGCGATTTCTTGTATTCCCAACAGATGAAACACAGCAAATCACATTAAAACACCAAAACACCACTACCCCCCCATTAAACTTTATGTATGGAGCTTGTCAGAGAGATCAGATGAAGGGAAGATTTCAGACTTAACCCATCTCTAAAGTGAGGTCATTGGTAAATTCCCCCTCATTTTGCTCTGCTACTAACCTTTAATAGAGGAAAAGCTCAAATGACATTTACAGAGCACACACTGATACATGTTAATGCTTTTTTTTCCCTTTCCCCACAACTGAAATGTAAAGTTGCTTCGTAAAAAAGTTTCCAATTTCTATTTGTTTTCTTCTAGTTCAATTTGAGCGCTCCAGCTTTTTTCTCTTCCTTGGCAATTATAGCTCTGGAGCTTTCATAAAAGTTTTTGTAATATTGATAAAATCCCCAAAGCAGCTACAGCAGCGCAGCAGGATTTGCTGCTCTTGCTGCTTCTATCAAAGACCTTTATATTTAATTAAATCTAACGATGACTCTGCAAGGTCTCAATAAATATCAGGACGCGTTCGAAATTACATTTGTCTTGTATTTTACATATATTACCTTCATCCAGCTCGTCCTCACGCCTTGCACAGGACAGCAACTTGACGGTGACACAATCCACAGACTTTTCTTTGGGGTAAAATCCTAGGAGATAAATACCAAGTCAGTGCATTAGAAAAGCGTTCGACTTTGCTTCTGCTGCATTTCTGCTCGAGGAGGAACTGGCACATTTATTCCTCTGGTCAACGCTAAGGATATCAAAACGAGAAGATGGAATTAAAACAAAACTCCTATTTTAGCACGAAGCAATGTGTTTCTTACCAACACAAACACGATTACCACAATGGTGCTGCTTTTACTGACACTCCACGTTGTGTCTCGAGGAGCCTGAGTCTTTTGATAGGCCTGCACAATGTGTTACAGAATCACAGAATATCCCAGAATCCCAGAATCTCAGGGACTGGAAGGCACCTTGAAAGCTCATCCAGTCCAATCCCCTGCCAGAGCAGGAACACCCAGAGCAGGTCACACAGGAATGTGTCCAGGTGGGTTTGGAATGTCTCCAGAGAAGGAGACTCCACAACCTCTCTGGGCAGCCCCTGCCAGTGGTCCCTCACCCTCACTGTGAAGAAGATTTTTCTCATGTTTCATTGGAACCTCCTCTGTTCCAGCTTGTACCCATTGCCCCTTGTCCTGTCATTGCCTGTCAATGAGAAGAGCCTGGCTCCATTCATGAAGTCAAATGTGTTGGGGAGAGGCTTATCAAAGTAATTGCTTTGGAAGAAGGCACGCTCTGACACTGCTCCCTGTGTCACACCAAGCAGTATATTCCGGTCCTCTGTGCTTTAGAGTAAGTGCCACCAGGTATTTGTGGAATAAAGGAAAATGTTTTAAGTGCCAAAGAAGTATTTAAGCCTTTAACGGGATGGATTCCCAGCTCTGTCTCAGAAGAGGAAGCACAGACAGAAACAGATATCGTTGCTAAACTGCCACTGAAGAATTACTGCCGCTGTAGGCACGTCCCGCAGAAAGGGATTAAACTGCTCATAGTGCTAATTATTTTGCTTTTTACTCCAGGCCTCGTTTAAGCAGCACAGTAAATTCTGGAGCTAATTGTTCACAGAACGTCTGCACAGTATGATTTAGCTTAATAATATCTAACTTGCCACTGATTGGTTTTTTCTATCTTCTGCAGAGCTTTCTGACTTCTAAACAAAACCCTCAAATGCAAAATTGCATTTAGATTAGAGAATCACAAAAGAAACTTGACTGTCAACACGAAGAGTCTGGTTTTATAACAGCAAAGACATTCCCAGGAGAATGAAACAATTTTGTAGCCTCTTAAATTCTGCTTTCTGGACTTTTGAGTTTGAATTACTTCTCCAGACTGACTATCTCTCTACCAGGCATTTTCCTATTATTTATGGATGACTTGGTCTTGCACAGACTCCAGTGTAACTTTGGGAAACACACTCTCATTAGCCCAGGCATTGTATGTCCTTGCCCATAACTGGCCTCAGAGCCAGTTTATTTATTATCTATAGCACAACTCTATATCCTTACGTTCCCAGCAGAGCACATGGCATCACCACCTACTAGAGTTAGAATCATAAAATAGTTAGAACTGGAAGGCACCTTAAAGCCCACCCAGTTCTGAGCAGAAAGACCTCCCACCAGCCCAGGTGGCTCCAAGCCCCCTCCAACCTGGCCTTGAACCCCTCCAGGGATGGGGCAGCTACAGCTTCTCAGGGCCAGTCTCTCACCTCCCTCACACCAAACAAGTTCTTCCCCACATCTCAACTCCATCTCCCCTCTTTCAGGGTCAAACCCTTCCCCCTTGTCCTATGGCTCCTCTCCCTCATCAAGAGTCCCTCCCCAGCTTTCCTGGAGCCCCTTGAGGGACTGGAAGGGGCTGGAAGGTCTCCCTGGAGCCTTCTCCAGGCTGAACCCCCCCAACTCTCTCTCTCTCTCTCTCTCTATGGGATGACCTGGAGTCCAAACACGCAATGGAAAATACGACACCTCGCATGAAAACTAAGTTGAGATCAAGCCAGAGAGTTTTTCACCCTGCATTTGGCCTTCACCATGTTTGTGACTTTCTCTCTGCCTACTAAAAAACCCCCTTCCCTCCTCTTCAGTAACTTCTTCATAGGGCTGAGACACACTTCTACAGTAAAAACCCTGAATCTTTGGGTTGGTTTTTTTTTTCCCTACAAGTGCCCTGTAAGTATCTGTTCTAAACAGACTGATTTTATCAGGGGCAATCTGAAAGGGGGTGAGGGTCGACCAGGGCACACACATAGTTTTAGTCCAACCACCTTCTGCAAAAAACTCGCCCCGATGCACGGACCCGCTCCATCTGGACCCAGCTGATTGGAGCTGGGGAGGAAGGGATTGCTTCTGCGGGGTCAGCGGGTTCCTGGGTGGAAATTGAGGGCATTTGGGGATTTGGCGTGAGGGAATTATTATCTTTATCTGCGGAGGCAAAGGAGTTTTCAGTGGGGAGTGAACCTATCACTCGTATCTGAAGCGGTGTTTAAAACCTTATCCTTCTGGCCGTGTGGTAAAGTAGCCCCGTTAAGATGTCAGGCTGTGCTCCCCATGGCATCTACAGACGGCACTTCCCAAACACCACTATCTCTGTTTGAAAATCATCAATCAGAGCGGGAGCTGCAGATGCTGCCACGCAGGCACTTGTGGTGTCTAGGTGGGTGAGGCAAAGATAAACCTGTACGGCAGCGATAACACAATATGGAACTTCTGCTGAATTCCTTAGAAACCCTACAGCTCCCTACTAGGCAAGTATTTTTCAAAATCTGATTTTAGGTTCCCTCCAGGGAACATGTTTGAGTTGTTGCCCACATCACTTATAATTACTTTAACAGAGAATCACCCCTGCTTATTAGCTCTGTTCCGCATACTCTTAATAATTTTTGTTGGACATTTCAAGGTCACTTTTCTCATAAAATTTGCATTTAATTCTGACTAGATAAAGGCATCTAAACCAATCCGAAGTCATAGCAGAGCGGTTTCCTATATATATGTAAAATATATAACTTGAATTGTTAGTAACTGTGCCCCTTCAAGTATCAGGATGATTAGGTGACACACCACCGCTTCTCTGGCCGCTTTATCAGTAATTTTTAATATCAGCTTCTCTTGTGCTTCGACTGGCTGTGAGCTGCCAGACTAACAATAGCAGAGAGGATATTAATTTAGCACTGACGATACATGCTGTAGTTTGACCCAAATATCACCTATTGTGGTAGGACTGCTTGGTGACATCTTCTGGCTCCTGTCACTTGGGAATCAAACTCACTGAAAGGTTCTGGTGAACACTTGTCAGAGAATGCCAATGTGAAGAAGAACACAAACTGGTTTATTCCAAATTTCTCAGGCTTGCCAAGCTTTTGCCAAATGCTGCCCGAGCACTCTAAGACACAGAACCTAGTGGAATCGAGAGCCTTTGATGGCCCAGGTGTGCCCATCCCCAGGCCCTTCCCAAAGTCAGGATCACAGCTCTTTCCAGGTGGACCTTTTGCTAAATAAGCCAAGACTCTGGCTCTGCAGCAGAGCTGAGGATCTAAAAACTCTACCACACCGAAAAAAAAACCCCACAAACCCTGGCATTTTAGAGTGTGTGAATTCAGCATTCTTTTTATCCACAAACATGAATGAGACAAGGGCTTCAGGTTCACCGAACAGCTCCAAGGCACAGCAAGCATGCTTAATGTTGAAAATATAGGAATGTTAATAAAAAAGTCGACTTGGGAAATTTCAAAACTGAAATGGTTCCGGTCCACTTCTTAACTGGGAGGGAAAAAAAAAAATGCCTTCATGATATAATCACAGAGGGTAAGGACCCAGCCTTCATCAGTGACCTTGCTAATTAACACCTCATCCACACCTGGAGACCTGTTCATGAACAGCTCATCTTCAGAAAAGCCTACAGCTGTGTCTAGAGATGAAAGCTTGAAAGAGAGATGCTTCAAGGCCAAGCTGGACAGGGCTTGGAGCAACCTGGTGTGGTGGGAGGTGTCCTTGCCCAGGGCAGGGGGTTGGAACTGGGTTATCTTGAAGGTCCCTTCCAACTCTAACCATTCTATGGCTCCACTGAAAGGAGACAAAACCTGCCCTTTTCTTCTGAGAAATACTAAGGATGTTCTTGCTTTACAGCATGGACGTGGAACGGAAAGAGTGGTGGTTCCCTTATGATCCCATCGACCTTTCTGTCAGTAAGTGAACTCTTTCCATGGAGGAACTCTTCAGTGAATAAAAGCTGATTACACTCCTTTGCAGGCCAACTCAGAAATGAAAGTGGAAGGCACCTGCAGCACCTTTCCCACCTCAAACAAGCACCAGAGAATAGAATGAGTTATGGATATCAACACACTGAAAATATGACTTTAGTCAGCTTCATGTAAGGAAGTCAAGTGGAAATTACTATCATGATCGAGCTGAGCACAGACCTCTTTAAAATGAGGGCTTGAAACGTTCATCTGGGCTTTGAAATCCAGTAGCACCTCCCTCTCACACATTCTCATCAGCTGAAGCAAGGTGGTTGGTACATCACCTTCTTCTGTACCAAAATGAGAACAGACTTCCAGAAGTCACGGGAGCTCAGGAAAACATCTGCTGAGAAGTGCAGAGGACCCAGGAGATGTAATAAGTCTGAGAATGTGTAAAGGTGGTGGGGTTTCAATGAAAACTGCCCTCACAACATGCAATATCTGAGCAGCCTCACAGTCCGTTCTCATCGTTTCTATGTTTAGAAATGATTTATCAAACAAGATATTAAAATAGCGGGGATATTAAAATAGATATTAAAATGGGGGGGAAATGGGGATGAGGGGAGAAACGTGACAGATGTAGCAATCAAAACAGGTCATATGCATGTTTGATTTTTTTTTTCTTTTTTTGATGAATAAAAATGATGCCTCTGCTCTGCAATTTCACTGTTAGGAACAGCGTTGGAACCGCTGACAACAGTTTAAATGCACAAACCGTCCCACATAAAAATTGCTGCTCAAAACGAACAATAAGAGATGGGGGGAAACCCCTCTCAGTGTGACAAGATGGGAAAGAGAGGTGGGATCAGGACACGGCCTCTCTGCAGTTTTCTACACCAGCCATCATGGTGGGAAGGTACCTGCTACATCCCGAGTTCTCCGCAGGCAAAATGCCTCCGGGAAATGCTATTCTAGGTGTTTCACTTTTAAATAAGCAACAGAATATATCACTGACTTTCCTTCAGAGTTGTCTGTGGTTTAGCTAAATACTTCAGAGCCTGGATCATGGAGCTCTTTCTACCCCTCTCTCTCTGTTTCCACATCTTTCCCCATCTTTACTCCTGCCACAGCCACGGCCTCTTTCCTCCTCCGTAAGCTTCTCTTCCTCGACTTTTCCAGCTGCTTTACTTCTACATTTTCTGTCTTTTGGTATCTGTCCTTCTCATCAACGCCCCATAGAATCACTGTATGTTTTGCTCTTAAATAAAGTCCCCTAACCCCGGATTCTCTCTTCAGCCTTTGCTCCTGGTATTACTGTCACCGAGCGTGACTCCTCTGGGAAAAGAATCCAAAATACATTTGGGATTTGCCTTCATTTAAAACCTCCTTAAAAAGGGCATAAACCTCTACTGCATTCCTGGTTTTGGGGTACCTTTCTGGAACAGTTCAAGCAGACGCCCAGCTTGGCTGGGGGACAGCCACTTGGGGAGTTGGACCAGATGATCTCTGGAGGTCCCTGCCAACTCTGACAGCTCCCTGATTCCGTCACACAAAGTCACAACCTTGCCCTTTGATGAAGGTGCAGTGAACGTGTGTAAAGGGTTAAATGCCAGTGTAGAAGTAAGTTGTGAAATAACAATAGCCTCCTCACTGGGGTATTATCAGAGAATCACAGAATTGTCGAGGTTGGAAGGGACCTTTCAGATCCTGAGTCCAACCATCAACCCAACACTGACAAAACCCATCACTAACCCATGTCCCTCAGCACCACGTCTGCCCAGCTTTTGAATCCCTCCAGGGATGGGGACTCAATCCCTGCCCTGGGCAGCCCATTCCAAGCCTGAGTAACCTTCTTAATGTAAATATTCTTCCTAACATCCAACCTGAACCTCCCCTGGTGCAACTTGAGGCTGTTTCCTCTTGTCCCATCACCTGTGACTTGGGAGAAGAGACCGACCCCCCCTGGCTACCCTCTCCTTTCAGGGAGTTGGAGAGAGCCAGAAGGTCTCCCCTCAGCCTCCTCTTCTCCACGCTGAACACCCCCAGCTCCCTCAGCTGCTCCTCAAGCTTATGTGCAATGTTATGTTTGGCAGATCTGCTTGTATTTTTATAGATTTATAAAAAAATTTTAAAATTCAGGAATTATTGGATGAAAAAGTGCTAAAAACTGATTCCATTTCTGATTCTCCACACCACATGTGCATCAGGATCTAATGCAATGGTTCAAGAGCAAGAATCTCAACATGGAAAAAGGGTTGGCTCATTGTCATCTGCAAGTGACAGGCACAATGAAAACTGTTAGAGGAAAAAAGCTGGTTTTATGGGGCCTCATCTGAACGACGGCAAAGCATTTGTGTGTGTAACAAACTGCTTCTGAAATCTTTACAGTATTTAGAATCATAGACTGGTTTGGGTTGGAAGGGACCTTAAATATCATCCAGTTCCAATCCCCTGGAAGGAGACATTACCAAGAGGCAGAGTAGTGGCAGACATGAATTCTCCAAGATTTTACAGAATCACAGAATGACAGCCTTCTGTTCCCTCTCCTCCTCCTCTACTTTCTGGTTTGTATTTGCATTGCATTTCCTCAGGGGGAGGCCAATGGGTATCCCCTCTGCTGCCGTGAGCAACTTCTAAACCCGGAAACCTTTAGGTCCACCTCAAAGGTTGTCACAGAATCACAGAATGCTGTGGGGTTGGAAGGGACCTCTGGAGATCATCTCCTCTGACCCCCTGCCACAGCAGGGGCACCCACAGCAGGTCCCACAGGAACGTGTCCCCA
>VXBJ01000080.1:500258-527072 GCA_013400055.1 Nycticryphes semicollaris | reverse complement strand
CAAGTCCCTCAGCCTTTCCCCATCACAGAGATGTTCTAGGCCCCTCAGCATCTTTGTAGCCCTAAATGTAGCCCTTATGTAGTTTGGGGCAAGGATTAAGGATTTGCTCTGAACGTACCAAATACTCACATGGAAATGTCGACAACTTTTGTTTAATTTTCAACAAAATTTTTCATTCACATACTCAAGAGGCAGGATGTGCATCTGGGGAATGAGACTAAGATCAAGAGGCGTGGTTTGGCTTTTGGTTTTTTGTTTCTTTCTATTTTTTTGAGTAAAACAGCAACTGTTTAGTCTGATGTTTTTGTTCTTTTTTCTTGATATTTGCAAAAAATAAGCAAAACTACCTGCAACCCAGACACCTTCCTGTTAAGCAGCACCTGCAATTACCAACTCCCAAAGTTTGGGTTAGATATTTACTCTATTATCTACTTTACAAACAGCCCTTACATTTTTTAACCACATGACCTTTTTTATTTTTCTCCAGTAAAAAATTATTAAAATTGTATTTCTCTATCATTTTTGTCTGTCTGTCTACAGCCTGTATACACTCACGCATATGCTAATTATATAAAAGAGCATAAACCATACAAAATGGTGTAAGTGGGTGTGTAAAGCTCAAGCCACACCATTGCAGACCATTTTCAAACTGGCTGTTGGGACCCTTGGGCATCACCCAAGGTTGTGATTCCAGCACTCCAGAAGAGCAGCCTGGGGGGGGGTTGGGATTTTTTTCCTTTCTAACTTTGCAAATATTGCCTTATTTCTTCAGATGCATTTGCACACTAGGCTGCCATACACTGTAATTGGTGAATATGTACAGAATTTGTCAAACAATATGTTAGAGGACTGAAGGGGACCTACAGGAAGGCTGGGGAGTGGCAATTTTTCCCATCTGAAACGCAAATTTTTTGAGTTTTCATCTGCCAGAAGGGTATTTTGTGATAAGGTATCCTTTCAGGCTGCAATGGTAATACCTTAATAATATTTAGCTACCAGTAATTTATGGTTTTAATACATTGAAGGTAGGAGATATAAATATAACATAGTCACAGATAGTCGTGTGTATGGAATCGAGAGAAATCTGGGGGTTTTTAACACAGGCATTGCTGCTCAAGACAACTTCTTTATCCCCTCACTGGAATTTTAATTAAAGAAGGATAATAATAGATAGAATTAAAGAACTCAATTTAATCATGGCTGTGCCAGTACAACTCTAAAATAACTCCACTGGCCTGATGCTACTCTTAGTAATTTAGGGTTTGTATCTAGGAGGTTTTTACTTCCAAAAGCTTTAGTCGGGGTGGGAGCAGGGCTAAATCAGAGGTAGCTGAAAGAGGGGTGTGCAGGAAGGTAGAGAGGAGGGAGCCCCAGGTTGGTGCAAAATCCCATGTACGTGCTGCTGTGGTGGGCAAGGAGGACAGGTACCGCCTGCAGCGCTTGTAAGCCCCCCCATCACCACCATAATGACACACTTGCCTCATCTTGGACGTGGTCTTCAACTCCCTGTAGAAGCACCTGCTGATGCCCCTTGTCAGAGACAAGATGCTGTGCTGGACAGGCTTTAAACCTGACCCACTGCAGTCACTCTTGTACAGAAACTGGATCTTTAGAGAACTAGATTTATCAGACTCTTCAAAATACACCTGGTGCCAGAAGCTGGAAAGTCTGGGAAGTTACGCTGCTGCCAAGTGGCAGTCTTTCTGGCTGATCACGTAGCTGATTTCAAGACCAGATTTTGAATTAACAGAGCCTGAAAACTAGTCTTGGACAACCTGCTCCTAGCCTTTGCTTGGGGTGGCACAGCCGCAGTCTTCAGTATGGTAAGCAGTGCCTTCGGTATGATTAAATACTCAAAAACCTTATTATCATACAATCATACAATTGCTCAGGTTGGAAGGGACCTTTAACATCATCACATCCAACCATCAACCTAATTCTGATAAAACCCATCACTAACCCATGTCCCTCAGCACCACGTCTGCCCGGCTTTGAAATCCCTCCAGGGATGGGGACTCCACCACTGCCCTGGGCAGCCCATTCCAAGGCTTCAGAACCCTTTCTGTGGAGAAATTGTTCCCAATATCCAACCTGAACCTCCCCTGGTGCGACTTGAGGCCGTTTCCTCTTCTCCCATCGCCTATGACATGGGAGAAGAGACCGACCCCCCCTGGCTACCCCCTCCTTTCAGGGAGTTGGAGAGAGCCAGAAGGTCTCCCCTCAGCCTCCTCTTCTCCAGGCTGAACACCCCCAGCTCCCTCAGCCCCTCCTCACCAGACTTGTGCTCCAGACCCCTCACCAGCTACATTGCCCTTCTCTGGACCCCCTCCAGCCCCTCAATGCGGGCTTTTTTTTGTGCCCAAAACTGGACACTGCCCTCGAGGTGGGGCCTCAACAGTGCCCAGTCCAGGGGGATGATCACCTCCTGAGTCCCACTCCCCACAGTGTTCCTGACACAGGCCAGGATGCTGGTGGCCTTCTTGACCACCTGGGCACACTGCTGGCTCATGTTCAGCCCACAGTCCACCAACACCCCCAGGGCCTTTTCTGACAGGAGTCCATATCACTCCACTAGCAACTGGGTACCTTTGCAGCCTCACCCAAACCCCCAGCTTCACCCTCCAGCTCTCCATTACCTGAATCAGGTATCGAGACGTGTCGTTACTACAGTGTCTGTATGACACATCGCGATGCTACTTGCGAAATTATTATTTGGAGTCTCTAATTAGTAACGTTTTACAAGGCTTTTAAGATGAAACACGAATGAATGGCTACGAGCATTATCTGGACAGCCCCAGTTTCAGAGAGCTCCCCGACCGGAGCGTTTGCCATCAGCGGGCGGCTCTGAAACCCGGACCCTTTGATCTCTTGGCGTTACTGAAGAGCATTTGCATTTCTTACAAGCTGCTGTGGCGCTTCTTAATAGTGCAAAATAGACCTTCAGAAGCATAGAGATGTTCAAAGTAAAAAAAAACCAACCCATTTGGCTAAATAAATGGCTTATGCAAAACCCTCCAAAATCCCTTTTTAGCCCAGAGGTTTCGGTAGGCATTTTCTGTTAGTTATTGTTGTTTTGTTTGTTTGCTTCGTAAAAGATTGACGCCCGACCACGCAGTGTAGGGGGAAATGACTGGCACTTCAGGGTATTTGCGAGAGAATCCCTGACACTGCCTGAACCTACACTCAATGTTTATTCACAAACCATCTCACCGACTGGGGTTTATCAGCTCAAGATTCCCTTTAACTGATGGAGAACCCTTGAATAACCACCTGGGCTTAATACTTTTAGATGAGAGGACTTGTCCATATCTGTAGGGTTATGCTCATCAGCTGAGATAAACGAGAAGCAAAGGAATTAAGATGGGACAGAGGGAGTTAGACCAAAGGCATCTCATCTGAAGGAGCCCAGTGTGTCACACAGGATTCTAATCTAAGGCTTATTATATTATCAAGAATTTCCCACAATTTCCCTACCTCTGCCAGCACGACACATCAAGAGGATCTCCCGTCTTAATCAACCATAACAGAAATCATGTCTCCCTGCTTTACAAGTGAGTTCTCTTAAAATGAAGGACTTGTTCTTTATTTTTTTTTCCATGCCTACTGTTGTTTAATACAGGCCCCACAAATTCTAGAAAATGAGATCAGAGGAAAAGTATTTTCTTATTTGATAATACTCCTGGTGGCCAGATTCATAGTCTGTAGTGTGCCGGCACGACAAAGGTTATTTTCTGAGGAAAATTCCTTTTCCACCCTAAATTTCTGATACCTGAGATGCAGAGAGCAGTGAACAGTACTTATTGATCATCTTTTTAGGAGATGCATTTACGTTGCCAGTAAATGTTAGGAAAATGTTAACACCATATTATTGTTTTATAATGGTCTTGATTTACTGGTATATTTATTGGATTGCATTTAAACGTGATGAAGAAATATGCAATGCTCTTGAAGGAAGTTATTGAAGTATTCCTGTCCCTAATTTGGTGTATCAAGACACAGGCACAGTTTCTATGATGATGATTAACATTGAAATGGAAGTCATTTACAACGTGGAATTATAAAGAATGACACTCTCTGTGGTAAGCAAAATGAGTGCCCTTGAGTTCCGTGATGTGCCATTTGAACCAGGTACACGTCTGTAACAGAGGTCCAAGGGAGATAGGGCAGTTATCTCATTAGGCAGGTCTTTCATTAAGTAGTTATTATCCCATGCAAATCACAGACCAGGAGCCAGAAGGGACATCTGGAGACCTTCAGACCTGTCCTCCTGCTGGTAGGAGGGTCAACCATTCCTATGGCACTCCTGGGAGAAGGTAGTCTAGTTCTTCATGAGCTGTCTCCAAACCAGTTAAGAAAATACACAGGAAAATGGATTCATAGAATCACAGAATGGTTAGAGTTGGAAGGGACCTTCAAGAACATTAAGTTCCAACCCTCTGCTCTGGGCAGGGACACCTCCCACCACACCAGGTTGCTCCAAGACCCCTCCAACCTGCCCTTGAACCCCTCCAGGGATGGGACAGCCACAGTTTCTCAGGGCAACCTGGGCCAGGCTCTCACCACCCTCACACCAAACAAGTTCTTCCCAATATCTAGTCTCAATCTCCCCTCTTCCACTGTCAAACCCTTCCCGCTCATAATATTGCTGCACTGTGCCTTCCACAGCACTACTGGTAGCTCTCACTGCAACGTAAACAGACACAAAACAAACTCATTAGTCAGTAGAAACTACCAAAGGTTAAAAAATTCCCTCAAAATTTCCTTGCTTCGAATGAGTTTCAGTAATTTTCAACTAGCCTCCATCAACAGTCATCGACTTCCCAAATTCAGTTTCTACCTCTTCATCCTTTTACCATGTCAGCAAACCAACCTCTGCACCCAAGAAAAGCATGGATAATATAAAGCAGTAAACTCCCATAAAGATTATTTAACCATGTCTGTATGTCTGTCCTGCAGAGAAACATTTCTTTCAGCTGAAGCTTTCCTGCAAATAAGGCATTTATGAAGTGTCTCATTGCTCATGTTACAGCTTTCCCTCTGATGCTTTATTTATGAATGGGAAGAGGAGATTCATTTAAAGGTTTTCTCTTATTTACCTGCTGAATTATTCTCATGTAAGATATTCATCGTATTTGAGGTTAATATCATTCTGTCAGCGTTGTTTAATGTAAATCAGGAGTTAAAGGTATTTTTCAAAAGAGAACAGAAGACATGTAGAAGATACACGGAATATCGTATGTTCCTCCTTTCCATAGAAAACAGAGCTGGAAATGCAAATGACCTCCTCACACACTGCCTGTTGCAATTGTGAATTTTCTATTTTACATTTTCTATAATCAACCAATTCTACTGAGGAATTCCATTCTCCACCAGAGAGGTGGGGGAGTCTCCTTCTCTGGAGACATTCCAACCCATGGGGACACATTCCTGTGGGACCTGCTGTGGGTGCCCCTGCTGTGGCAGGGGGTTGGAGGAGATGATCTCCACAGGTCCCTTCCAACCCCACAGCTTTCTGTGACTCTGTGATTGCTGGTGTGTTGTTCCAGGGTTAAAACCACAGTCAGCTCCTCACAGTCATTGTGTGAATTCAGAATCATCTCAAATAAAAGAAATGACACCCCCGGTTATGGAATCGGTTGTGTGGGGGCATGTAGAAGGTACCAGATGACTTGCAGATGTCTCTTGGACTCCTGGACACTGGAGGAGGGGTAATGGTTTTAAACTGAAAGAGGGGAGATTTAGATTCAATATTAGAAAGAACTTGTTTGGTGTGAGGGTGGTGAGAGCCTGGCCCAGGTTGCCCCGAGAAGCTGTGGCTGCCCCATCCCTGGAGGGGTTCAAGGCCAGGTTGTTTGGGGCTTGGAGCAACCTGGGCTGGTGGGAGGTGTCCCTGCCCAGGGCAGGGGGTGGCACTGGATGGGCTTTAAGGTCCATTCCAACTCTAACCATTCTAGGATTCTATGAAATAGAACTTTGTTGTTTCACCTACATTTGCTTCTCAAGGGGAGTAAGCGGTTAGAGTATCTAACGTCCTTTTTCAGTTGCCAACATCTCAAGATTGTTACACTGCAAATTACTATTACCTTGGTAGATAGTGTCAGCTGAATGAGGTTAGCAAGAAAAAAAAAAATTAGTAAAATCTGGAACACGAGAACAAAACAGAGTAAAATCAAGTTATCACAAAAATATTTTACTCATCAAACCTGATAGATTCGAAAAATTGCAGAAGAACGTCTTCTCAAACAGATGATGATCACTGAAATTAATGGTGAGATGAATCATTAGAATTGGGAAGGGTAAGAGAGAACAGAGGTAAGATAAATCACGCTTCCTTTCCATGTCAATCACTGTTTTCCTCTCAGACGTTACATAATCCACCAGAAGGAGCCACTTTTGTGAATTATTTGGTCACGCTCAAGGACTTCTAGCACAGACCCCGCCTGGAATTCCCAGTTTTAGAAACTGTTGTGTTGGAAGCGCCTGTGAGTGGGTGGTTACACCTACGGAGAAGTTGTCTGTCAGTTTGTGAAACTGTCCTGTAAGAAATGGGCTGAGATTCTCTCATTTAGGCAAGGCAGGGTTTGAGCTTCTGTCAATCCCTCCCCGACATGGTCCCGTTGCTCTGGGCTTCATGCCCTCTTGCAGCTGCTCTCTTTTCCCAGGGTTGTCATTTGGTTTCTTCATCTTTGGTAACTGCTTCTACAGCAGCCAAGTACTATTCTGATGGTTTGGGTGGGAAGGGACCTTAAAGCCCATCCAGTGCCACCCCCTGCCCTGGGCAGGGACACCTCCCACCACACCAGGTAGCTCCAAGACCCCTCCAACTTGTCCTTGAACCCCTCCAGGGATGGGGCAGCCACAGCTTCTCGGGGCAACCTGGGCCAGGCTCTCACCACCCTCACACCAAACAAGTTCTTCCGGAGATCTCACATCTAATGACCCTCTTTCAGTTTAAAGTGGTGCATCAGTCTGCTCCACTTAGCATCAAGGAGAAAAAGCGATCTTATTCAAAGAAAACTACTTTACTGATGCAGATCTACAGCACTGGTAGCAAGCAGCACTTCTCACTGCTTCTTCTGGGGGCGTCTGCACACCCACAAGTGTCAGCTTTGAGACTTTTTCATCTTCTGGCATCAAAGTCTTCACACCTTTCACCTGGAGCTCATACAGTAGCCTACACCTACCAGCTGTGCTTCTCCAGTTGACCCAGCTGACTTGAGTAGCTTTCTGGTGACCCAAACCATGGCCATGTTCCACCAAACACGAGGTGTTTTGAGCACAGCCTGGCTTAGAACTTGTGAATTTAAACAGAAAGTTTAGAGAAGGGAAAATGCAGCTTTACCCGGAGAGCCAAGAGTCCTTGCAGAGCTCTTCCGTGGCTTTGCAGCTCCAGAGGTGAAGTCAGGCAGGAGTCTTGTCTGGAATTCCTTCTGCACGAGGTGTGTTTAATAGGCCTGTGCTGTGCAATGCACATCCGCCTTTTGTGAGCCTTGCTTTCTCCTGTTTCGTTGGGGTTTTGGGGGTTTTTTTATGGCTTGCCTCTGGTTTCTGCCTTCCCTAAGCCTACACCCACCACCTCGTTTTGCTTCCAGCTCTCCACATCTGCAGCTCAGTTAGGAGACAAAATGTCTGTGACAGTCCCCTTGCTTTATTGATTGCCGCCGCCTCATTACCTCAAGTGCTTCAGTAATGTGCCCTGATTGTTTTCTCTTTGGTTTAGCGATGTCAGGGGGGAAAAAAAATAGCAAAGCTACTGCAGTCCACACAACTTAATTGTTAAAAAAAAACAAAAAACATATTTTTCAGTCTTGTACAGCTTTTTTTTTTTTCTGCTAAGTAATTCCATTATTTTTTGAAGTGTGAACTGACACCTGTAGATGAATTAGGAGGATTTTTGCACGTATCTTTGTAACAGCACTGGCCCTTTTTATGTCTTCTCTTTTCATTTTTTGCACAGCTCACTCAGGAGTCCCTCTTTGAGATTTCAGGAGAAGCTTTTTCTTTCAGGTTAATTCTGATTATAGCTGCAAATTCCTGTCCTTGCAGGCTTTGCTCTTTTCCAGTGCTTCGTTGCAATAAGCTTCAGTGTTCTGCAGAGATAATTTTCACACTTAATTTCTGTGTCTCTAAATGTGCTGCGTCTTCAGTTTCTGCTGCCACATCATTTAATTCTCTGACAGTAATTGTTTGTAATTTGCCATGTTTTCAGGAGCTTTTGCTGGTTTGCTTTATTAAATGAAAGAATTGGATTTTCCTCAATTCTCCTACTTGTGCAGAGGTTCTGCCTCTGACCCATGGTGCCACCAAAGCTCTCACTGTGCACTGGCAGATCATGGAATCATAGAATAGTTTGAGTTGGAAGGGACCTTAAAGCCCACCCAGTGCCACCTCCTGCCCTGGGCAGGGACACCTCCCACCACACCAGGTTGCTCCAAGCCCCCTCCAACCTGCCCTTGAACCCCTCCAGGGATGGGGCAGCCACAGCTTCTCGGGGCAACCTGGGCCAGTGCTTCACCAAAGGCAAAGATATATTTGCATTTTCAGTGCTCACCACAAATGTTGGCCAATGGACATCCAGGCATCCAAGCTGCAATCTAAGGACTATTTCTGGGATTGGGAAAGGAGTCTGGGTCAACTCGACTCTTTTTAAGAACATCTCCATCTAAGTGTGCTGTGTTCCACAGGGGGAGCATGAGGTTAGTTATTAGGACACATTATGAGATAAAATTCAGCCTCTGAGTCCTCACTTGCACCATACCCACTAGATGTAATGAGGAGGTAGTGGGGTTTTATTTAATAGTTTACTTATGAACTGAAGGTTTTCATCCAAACTCTGTGGAAGTCCGTAAGGCAGCAAAAGGCACCGGGTTTCAATACGTGCCACAAATCATAGAATCATGGAATTGTTGTCCACGTTGGAAGGGACTTTTCAGATCAACGAGTCCAACCATCAACCCAACACTGATAAAACCCATCACTAACCCATGTCCCTCAGCACCACGTCTGCCTGGCTTTGAAATCCCTCCAGGGATGGGGACTCAACCCCTGCCCTGGGAAGCCCATTCCAAGCCTGAATAACCCTTTCTGTGGAGAAATTGTTCCCAATATCCAACCTGAACCTCCTCTGGCACAACTTGAGGCCATTTCCTCTTGTCCCATCACCTGTGACTTGGGAGAAGAGACCCAACCCCCCCTGGTTACCCCCTCCTTTCAGGGAGTTGGAGAGAGCCAGAAGGTCTCCCCTCAGCCTCCTCTTCTCCAGGCTGAACACTCCCAGCTCCCTCAGCCCCTCCTCACCAGACTTGTGCTCCAGACCCCTCACCAGCTCCATTGCCCTTCTCTGAAACGTAGACCTTCATTTAAGAACCACTGAGATGAACAGATCTTTCCACCAACTTCCCTAACGTTTGGATGAGAATCCAGATTTGTTTCCTGTAAGCCTACTGTACACGGGATAAAACTCAGAACTCTTAGAAACCAACATATTTTTTTTTAAGCTGGGAACACGATCATGTGTGAATAATCACAAGTATTTTGGTAAGTCGATATAGGAACTGCTTTCCTCTTCCGTCACGTCAGTGCCATATTGATATTCCCCCCAAATTCCGTATTTTAACAGGGGTCTTGACCCCTTTGACTTCAGTAGTTGCTTCCTTATTTTATGTAAATCAATGGACAGCTGGGTGTTTTCATTAAGCCAATAGGTGGCACTGGTTAATCACATTAACCCTCAAGAGGCAGGGCATTTGAGAAGGAAGATGTCGCTGTGAAAGGCACCTGCTGAGCACTGTAATTAAAAATAATAAATACATAGTCTATAGGCGTGTCGTTGTTTTTCTTTTTTTAAATCTGTCATCTTACAGGATTGACACCAGGGAGCATTTCAGAGCGATAGATTTTAAAGCTACCCACCATTTTAAATCAGATATCGCTTGCTTTTGGGGCTAAAAAAGAAGAGCTAATTGCTGTAACTAGGAGTTTTAGGCTTATAATTATGCCCTACAATTTGAATCCTGCCTCTGATAGTTAGGTCTTTTGTTTTGCAAATGTGTTTGTTTAAATTTTCTGCTGCAGACTAGCAATTTGTAGTCGCATCCTGACATTTCTTCCCGATGGAGAGACACATTCCAGGATTACTTACTATTTTAACATTATTTCCTCTTATCTCTTCTGATTTTCATGCCATTCCTTTGGGCTCAAACGCTCAGACCTGCTGTTCTTGTATTTGTTTGAGAGCTGAGAAGGTTGAGGAGAGTCTACAGAGTCTCTCAAGGAGAGATTAGAGTCTGTCTGGTTTCTCGTTTGCCTTCTTAGAGAGGCAGCAGAGACCTGAAGGTTGGCAGTGTTCTCTGGGGAAGAAGCGACCAAGACCAGGCTGTGTCCACTCCCTACAGAAGAGTCTTGGGGAGCTTTGGATGAATATTCTAATGTTCTCTATTCCCAGAAACACCACGGGAAGGAAATGACAACAGAGTATGGAGTTTATGTTCTAGAAAGACAAGGGTACCGAGTAGATCAACTCAGTTTTCCCCTCTCTCACCAGCCACACGAATCAAACTCCCTGGCTGGCAAAGTGCTCACAGATCCTCAGATGAAAGGTGCTATACAAATGCAAATGACTTATTATTATGGTATTATTTTCAGAGACAAGGTTTCCATAATATTTAGGGCCATTTGTTACCTACTGGTATTCAAAGCTTTTTTTATATCAGGGTAGTAGACAATGCTATTGTGCATTATTAGGAAAAAAGAGGAAAAAAAAAAGCCAGCGTCAAAGAAATAATTCACTTGAACAGCCCTATGTGACAAGAACGTACCAGCATTAAGAGGTTTGGCAGCCACTTCCTTACTTGGAATTGCTGCTCAGTCATTTTTAACCTGATTTGCATCATATCCTTAGATAATTCAAGTGGAGGAATTCTCGCTGCAGTCAGTAGACCACGGTTATAAAATGCCCACAGTTTTTTAATCCTGTGATGCATTTAAAAAAAAGAAAAATTCCTCTGGCAAGACGATCCCATCCAGCAGATCTAAGCATTTAGGATACTTAGAGGAAGCAAACAGCAGGGTATCTTAGTGGACATGCATTCAGGACCAGATTAGATGTTCTCCACTACATCCAAGGCCTCAGACTTCCATAGCTGTATAGAAGACTCCAACATTTCATGATAATAAAAATACCTCTGTGTGTTTGTGCAGAAGACTAAGCCAGGAGAGAAGGAGGCTGTGAAAGAGGTGAGGTCAATACCCCCAGGATGCTTCTGACCCACTGCAAAGCATGGGAACACCAAGCACGGAGGGGTGGCAGAGACATTTTTTCTTCTGTACCTACAGGGAGCTGCTCTTCCCTGGGTGATGGGCTGGAGATGAAACCTGCAGGCAGCTCTGTGACCCCGTGGGGAGTTTGTTCCTGGGGTTCCTTGAACACCTGCAAGGGCAGCTTTTTTCTTAGAATCATAGAATGGTTGGGTGGGAAGGGACCTTAAAGCCTACCCAGTGTCACCCCCGGCCCTGGGCAGGGACACTTCCCACCACACCAGGTTGCTCCAAACCCCCTCCAACCTGGCCTTGAACCCCTCCAGGGATGGGGCAGCCACAGCTTCTCGGGCCAACCTGGGCCAGGCTCTCACCACCCTCACACCAAACAACTTCTTCCCCACATCTCAGCTCCAGCTCCCCTCTGTCAGGGTCAAACCCTTCCCTCTCCTCCTATGGCTCCTCTCCCTGACAAAGAGTCCCTCTCTCCATCTTTCCTGGAGCCCCTTGAGGGACTGGAAGGGGCTCGAAGGTCTCCCTAGAGCCTTCTCTTCTCCATGCTGAAGCCCCCCTAACTCTCTCAGCCTGTCCTCACAGCAGAGGGGCTCCAGCCCTCCCACCATCTCCATGGCCTTCTCTGGTCCCACTGCAACAAGTCCACGTCCTTCTGATGTTGGGGACTCCAGAGCTGGACACAGTGCTCCAGGTGGGATCTCCCCAGAGCGGAGCAGAGGGGCAGAATCCTCCCTGGCCTTGCCCTCCACGATGTGGGAGTCTTTCTGGGCTGCCAGCACAGGTTGCCATCTCATTTGAGCTTCTTGTCCACCAACAACCCCAAGTCCTTCCCCTCGGGGTTGCACTCCATCCATTCTTCGCCCAGTCTGGATTTGTCCTTGGGATTGGATTCTTCATTTTCTTTCTGCCTTGGTCCTCTGGTCCTCCCAGGTTCAGCTGCCTGCCCTGACCTGTTATCTCAGTCAGCAATTTTCCTGGCGGCTCCCAGGAGCTGGGTAGTGCCACATTCCTCCACCAGTCAAACCAGTCAGTTGGAGGGCACCAACACCCTCCTCGTGCTGTGGACTTTCCCTTGCTGGAGGGCTTTAGCTTGTATCCAGGTGACTCGTGGGTGACTCCACATTTCTGTGAACAGACTCTCAACGTCAACGCGCTTCTCCTTTGACGGTGGTCGACTGGGGGCTCGCTGTCCCCACAACCGCACCCCTCTGTGCAACACACGGTGACAAGAAAGGGGCAAAGCTACCCCCTTGTTCAGCCTTGCTTGAGCAGGAGCCTTTTCCATCACTGCAGCTCAACTCAGACCAGTAAGACCACTGGCGAGAAGAGAAACTGGTCTACTGGTCCTAGGGCAGAACAAGTGGTGCTTGAAAACGGGCAATTATTTCCATCAGGCCTCCACGTTAACTCTTTCTGTTCACATTCTGAATTTGTCTTCAACTAGGACACTTTCCCTGACTTATTTTTACCCACACCCCCCCAGGATTAATGTTTGGCAACTGTTTGTGAACACACATCCTGTCCTTATCAACGCGGGGACGGGAAATGCACTTTCCCTATTAAAAATGAAAACGAGCCACTTTAATAGGGGAACAGCTTGTGTTTGAAGGTCAGACTTTGGCATGGGAGATGGTTCACGCTGAGAAGCAGCACCTTGGAGTACTTTAATGACCACTGGCAGTGATTTGCCTGAGCCACAAGCCGGCAGGAACCCCACCTCGCACAAACACTGGCGGTTAAGCCGCGATTGCCTCCTCTATTTGGTGGAATTTGGTTAATTCACTTCTGTCCTGGGCATTCCAGGGGGAGCAGACGTCTGCAAGAATGAGTGTCCACAGGGTAGATGGACACTGGGCAAGTCACTGTCCTGCTCCAAATAGGGTTGGTTTTGCGGGGTTGGTTTTCATACTGGAGACCTATTTATGGTCAGGGCTTTTTTAAGACCAGAGAAGCTGTGGCTGCCCCATCCCTGGAGGGGTTCAAGGCCAGGTTGGAGGGGGCTTGGAGCAACCTGGGCTGGTGGGAGGTGTCCCTGCCCAGGGCTGGAGGATGAAACCAGATGATCTTTAAGGTCCCTCCCAATTCAAACCATTCTATGATATTCTTTGCAATTATATTTCTCAGAATTTATGGAAAAGCCTTTCAGATTTGCGAGTACCTTTGGCTGCACAGGTAGTTGCGTGGCTGCTATTGGCCTACAAAGTCAAGGAGCCACCAATGGGTAGTGTCTGACCCACGGGTGATATGTAGAAGAGTTTCTATTAAAAGCCTGAAATATGACAGAGAACTAAAGGCAAATTGAGGTGGCCCAGGAATGTGATGTGACTCAGAGCTGAGCAGGGCCTGGGAACCCTTGATTCATTGTGTTGCTCTGTTGCCCTCCAGCAAGTCACTACCATTTCCCATCCTTTTCAAGGCTTAATGTTTGTGCAGCTTTGGGGATTTATAACCCTATTCGATCTTATGATGCTGCTGTAAAGAGTTGGGACTGTTTCTGTGCATCTGTTAAAAGGTTCTGTCAGTACTTTAGGTGGAGTAAATCATAAAGATGATGAAGAATGACTCATTGTGTCTTCCTATTTTCTTGGTGTGAGGGTGGTGAGAGCCTGGCCCAGGTTGCCCCGAGAAGCTGTGGCTGCCCCATCCCTGGAGGGGTTCAAGGCCAGGTTGGAGGGGGCTTGGAGCAACCTGGGCTGGTGGGAGGTGTCCCTGCCCAGGGCAGGGGGTGGCACTGGGTGGGCTTTAAGGTCCCTTCCAACCCAAACCATTCTAGGATTCTAAGTCTTCTCTTAACGAGATTTTGGCAGATGCAGTTTTTCATTCCCACCGTTCCCTGTAGAGTCTGATTTGGATTTCAGAGTATTAGAATTCACGTTAGGAGGTGTGTAAAGATCTTCTCACAACTGCCATCTCATTTTGGCTGCTAGAAGAATTGTCATTTAGTCAATCCCTTCAACTGCAGCCGCAGCCGGGAAGGTGGAATTTGCCGGTGTGACATTTTTTTTGTTGTTAGAATCTGCCAGCTTCACAGATTTGCTGTCACTGTAAATCAGGTTAGATTTTATTTAATTAAACCTGCTTATCTGCCATCCATACTAATCACTGTAGCTCATCTTAACTATATGCACTGCCATTTCCTTAAAATTTCACAATTATTACAGATATAGGGATGTTTAAAACTCATTAATATAAGAACCAGACTCAAATTCCAATTAGAGAAGCGCATTCCAGTGGATTAAGATCACCAAGATACAACCCCCCTGCCCTGGACAGGGACACCTCCCACCACACCAGGTTGCTCCAAGCCCCATCCAACCTGGCCTTCAACCCCTCCAGGGATGGGGCTTCACACCTGGAAAACTTACAGTTTCGAGATGAAATCCCAGCGCTTGATCTCAATTAGGTTTGTGTGTGTGTGTGTTTTAAGGGCTCTTTTTTTAGGTGACAAACCTCTATCTCTGAGTAAAAGGACACAGTTGATAGAAACAGTGTTGGTAACATCTTTTTTTTTCTCCCAACACAGACACAATAGCTGAAAGGAGCGCCCTGAGAGAACACGTGTATCCTAAACTGAGAGAATTCTGCAGGGAAAACTACGGGCTGGAATTTCAGGTGGGTTTTGTTCCCTTGAATCTTTCTTGAAATTATCTCTGCTTAGAACAGATAAGCTTTTTGAATATTCTTACTGTTGTCCTATCGTTGGTAAAGTAGAAAATTGGGAAATAAAAAGTGTATTCCACATGTTAATTGCACTGAATTATTTTACAAAATTATTTACAAATTAGAAAATATTTTATAAATTACTATCCTCATTATTTGGGGTAAATTCTGCATTGGTGAAAAAAAAAAAAAAAGAAATGCCAGGGATTTACAACAAACTGGCAACCTTTGCATTAGGAACTTAATGAATCCACCCCTATTTTAGATATTTGAGGTACGTAAACAGAAATAATGCTACGCCTGGATTATCGTGTTCTAGGAACCTTACTCAAGTTAATGCAGCTCGTTTCTCATCTCATGTAATCACCACTGAAGTAGCACCATCCCTACATTCAGATAATAGTTAGATCTGTTTTAACTACGGGTTTGTCTTCCACTATAATGTGGACAATCGCTTACCCAGCTGAATATCGAAAGGGATTACCAAAATGCATTGTCTGTGGAACATTTCTATTGAGATTATAAACTACGGAATTTACTGGTCATTTTAAAATTGTAAAATTCCCTTTGCTTCAGTCGCTTCGCTCTTTCCTTTGCGTTAGGGAAGACAAAGACCCACCCAACTGGTAAGAGCCCGTTGGAATAAATGCAGCTGACTGACTTAAAACACATGAGTTTGGCACCACATTAAAGTCACGGGTACGTTCACAGAATCTCAGGGACTGGAAGGGACCGTGAAAGATCATCCAGTCCAATCCCCCTGCCGGAGCAGGAACACCCAGAGCAGGTCACACAGGAACGTGTCCAGGTGGGTTTGGAATGTCTCCAGAGAAGGAGACTCCACAACCTCTCTGGGCAGCCCCTTCCAGTGGTCCCTCACCCTCACCATGAAGAGCTTTTTCCTCATGTTTCAGTGGAACCTCCTCTGTTCCAGCTTGTACCCATTGCCCCTTGTCCTGTCATTGCCTGTCACTGAGAAGAGCCTGGCTCCATCCTCCTCACACTCACCCTTTCCATACTGATAAACATTCATGAGGTCACCCCTCAGTCTCCTCTTCTCCAAGCTCAAGAGACCCAGCTCCCTCAGCCTTTCCTCCTCTGGGAGATGCTCCACTCCCTTCAGCAGCTTTGTAGCCCTGCCTTGGACTCTCTCCAGCAGTTCCCTGTCCTTCTGGAACTGAGGGGCCCAGAACTGGACACACTATTCCAGATGGGGTCTCACCAGGGCAGAGCAGAGGGGGAGGAGAACCTCTCTCCACCTACTCACCACCCCTCTTCTCATACACCCCAGGATGCCATTGGCCTTCTTGGCCACAAGGGCACAGAGCTGGCTCATGGGCATCCTGCTGCCCACCAGGACCCCCAGCTCCCTTTCCCCTTCGCTGCTCTCCAACAGGGCAGTTCCCAACCCATACTGGGTCTATCCTGTACTATTTTAGGTCAGATATTCACAGTCCAGTAAAGCCCCGTACACGTCAGCAGGCCTGGAACTGATTCTCTGCTAAGAGATGCTGTAAAAACGTTGCTTGATTTTTCCAAAAATTCTGATTCCACATCCTCAAGCCTTTTCTCACACGCCAGCATTAACCTCCCACGATAGTGACCCCAAAACCTCAGCTTTCCGGAGCGTAGCTCACTTGGCAACAGCTATAGCCTTACAGACCCCATCCTGTTCCTCCCAGTGTCCTATTCCTGATGCACACGCAGCTGGTTTTCAATCAAAGTAGCAAGTTCTTAAATTAAGGATATTTGGTTTTAATTCCCTGAGTCGCAGTGGAGTGGCTGGATCTGCGTGATGGTAAATTCCAGAGTGATTCTGGAGCAGGGCTATAAAAGAATTTTCTCTGAAGGTGCCATCATCAGCTGCTTGGGAAGTCCCAGCTGCAGGGTTACATGCAAGGAAGAGCAAAAGTGATTGAAATAATAAAGCATTTCAGTGGAAAATATGAACTCTTTAATTTCTCAGTCATCTTTGAGGAGACATCTCAGTGACAGGAGGGAGGTGTCTCCTCCGAGTCCATCGTAATCCACTGAACTCATGAGAGGAAACCTCTCTGTCTTCGAATGGATTCTAATGGAGTCTCCAGGGGAAGAGTAATTAAGTTTAATCTAGTTGATATGCACAGAAGCAAACTATTTTATTATATAGTTCCCACACCAGCAGCATCCTTATGCCATGGGAGCTCCAAGAGACAGCTCCACTGACACGTTTCTGGAAAGAGCTAGGAAGGAATCACATTTCTGTGGAAGCAAAGTAGGAAAACTTGTACAAAAATAACCAAGGGAAAGCAGCAAATCATTTTGGAGTTGGCTCTGAAGTAGGCTCTATCAAAACCTATTTTTTGCCATTTTCTCTTTCCGTTCCTGATACACTGAGTTTCTCAGGTCAGCCTCCAAAGTCAAGACTGCAGTTTTTAGTGCTGTGGTGTCAAGAAAATATTATGTACAGGCTGAGGGAGCTGGGGTTGTTCAGCCTGGAGAAGAGAAGGCTCCGGGGAGACCTTAGAGCAGCCTCCAGTGTCTGAAGGGAGCTCCAGGAGAGGTGGGGAGGGACTCTTCATGAACAAGGGGAGCCATAGGAGGAGGGGGAAGGGTTTGACCCTGAAAGAGGGGAGATGGAGCTGAGATGTGGGGAAGAACTTGTTTGGTGTGAGGGTGGTGAGAGCCTGGCCCAGGTTGCCCCGAGAAGCTGTGGCTGCCCCATCCCTGGAGGGGTTCAAGGCCAGGTTGGAGGGGGCTTGGAGCAACCTGGGCTGGTGGGAGGTGTCTCTGCCCAGGGCAGGGGGGTTGGATCTTGGTGATCTTCAAGGTCCCTTCCAACTCTAATCAGTCTATGATTCTACTTTTCGGATACAGGGATGAATTTATATTTCCCCAGACAGAGCAAAACACAACTTTTCATCCTGATACGTAACCTACTACTGACCAAATAACAACTACCTAAGGTGTGACTACCACAAATGTGCCGTAATACATGACAAATCGTGACCCAAATTAAATTCATCTGAGCACATCCGTGGCTCCAGCTTCCACTGAGTCATTTGGCTGCACTGATAAAGTGTCCTCAGGCGTCCCCAGGTCGCTGTCAGGGAGCAATAACCACCACATGTGTGGAAGCAGAATTGAATATATTCAATCACTCTATGAATTTGTTTGCCCGATGGGCTTCCTCTTCCATTGAATCAGAAAATGTTTCTGGGAAATGGGTATTGGTGAAGACAGAATTTAAGTTGAGGAAAGGACTCCAGGAGGGCATGGTGTCTCCAGGAGTCTGTGGTGTTTTGTACCTGAAATACAGCATTTTATTTATTTTATTTTTTAGGGGAGGACAGAGAGGTTAAAGAAAGTGGTTGTAATTGAAAAATTTTGGAGGATTAACTAACCACAGTTAATTAGCAGCACAGTCTTCTTGGGAACAATGAGCTGTTTCAAATCATTTTCCCCATGTGATATATGCTGGAAGGAAAGGGGGATCTTGCATGAATGAAATTTTTTAGTGTTTTGGTGGGTTGTTTTTTTTTTAATGTACTTGGAAGCAATAAAAATAAAATTACTTCATTTCCTTAGGGGGAAACAAAAAAAAAAATAAATCTGTGAAACTGTAAGATGGGTAGGACCAAAGCTAAAATAAGCAAAAGGACATGCTGAGTGATGAATGAAACGGCTCCGTTGGGTGACTGGTGCGGAACTGAAGCAGAGCAGTGTCAGTGGGCTGGGTGTGAGCAGCTCTCACAGGGAGCACTGGTTGTGTCCCACCTTGGCAGCCTCGCCGAGAGCCAGAGCGGGTGCTCCTCACACAGTTTTTCCAAATATAACTCAAAATGCACCTCAGCATCAGAGGCAGTTGTCTCCTTGTTTTCCATCTCTGCAATTTTCTCAGTCCTACTCACTGCAGCTGATGTGAAGGATAACCGACCAGCCCCCCCTTATTTCCTGGTGTCTTCAGAGGTCTGATGGCTGAGATATTTCTTCTTGCAGGACAAAAGTATAAGATGGGAAGATACTGTCACGCTGGAAGCCCGGCTGGCAGTTAGGATCACACAGCCACTTGCACAGTTCTCCCTTTTCCCTCCCAAGAGGGGCAGGGAAAGGAAAGAGGAAAAAAAGCCCCCAAAACCTCGTGGGTTGAGATAAAGAGAGTTTAGGAGAACGGTATCAGAAAAGGAAAATAGCAATAATAACCAGAATAATGATGGTGATGTTAAAATAATATACAAGACACAAGCTACTCCCAGCACCCAGTAAAGTGGTGAATTGGTGCTGCCCTAAGCGGTGATTGCGGATTCCCACACCCCTCCCTGGCCAACCCCAGGGAATATTCCGTTATTCTGCCTATTACCCCTTGTCAGCTTCTATGGGAGGCTGAAAAGAGTCCTCTAAAAGTACAAACATTGCTGGGCCACAACTCAAACAGTATGTATTCTGGACATTCTTTTCATAGCAATCACTAGAAAGAAAATTAACTTTTTCCCAGCTGGAACCAGGAGGGTGCCAAGATTGTGTTACCCAATAAAAGTAATCTAAAACCTTATAAAACGCCAAAGGCAGCCTCTGAGCCCCCACAGCATCTGCCACTCCAGAGAATTTCCTCTGTCCATTTGCAGAATGGATGTGAATTTCTGAAGAGTTAATTGAAACAGAAATTGCTTTGGTGTTTCAGATGAGCTTCACAATAAATTCCTTCCACCAGTAATTCAGATATTTTTGACCGTATGCTAAGATGCTCTAATTTTCTGGCTAGAATTGTATCATACATCACTCAAGTAATCAGACAGCTGAGCACAATGTGGAGTTCAATAATGAAGTCGTACAGATAAATAACAGAAGGGAGAGAGGAAGAAGGGAACACTTCTTTCCTAGTAAGACTAAGAAAGGACAGAGAAGAAATCAGTGTGGAAGAGGGAATCAGGGATNCCCTTCAGCAGCTTTGTAGCCCTGCCCTGGACTCTCTCCAGCAGTTCCCTGTCCTTCTGGAACTGAGGGGCCCAGAACTGGACACACTATTCCAGATGGGGTCTCACTAGGGCAGAGTAGAGGGGGAGGAGAACCTCTCTCCACCTACTCACCACCCCTCTTCTCATACACCCCAGGATGCCATTGGCCTTCTTGGCCACAAGGCCACAGAGCTGTATTATTACAATAAACAACACTGTAATATATTCATGACTTAATACAATTTAGATTATTTTTTTATCTATCCATTAGGATGGTTTTTTGGTTCAAGTTACATACAGGATGTACGCAACCAGTAGTGGCTTAAACGAGGGGGCGGTATCACGTACCCTCAGTGTTATTCCCAAAGAAAAGCACACACACAGTCCCTACACTAAACTCAATTCCTCACCCTGAGAATTCAGCCTTTTAGATACAACCTGCAGTGAAATCGCACTCCTTCATTTAATTCCTTCAAGTAAGTTTTAACATCCATATTCCAGTTTCTTCCAGGAGTTTGTTTGCAACTAATTACCATGGGAAGACCGAGTCTGTAGCTAGAGAGGAGAGGCTGGAGAGCGCGCTGCCTGCCACAGCGTTATCTACACGTGAAAAAACAGGGCTCTGAAATGAGAAAAGGTCCCAGGAAGGATTATCCCTTGTCATTTCCCCGCCAGGTGACTCTGAGGACTGGACCTCACTGCCTTTTTCTGCAGAGCAGAGCAGTACAGGGAACGCTGACAAGAGCTCATATTTAATTTGCTGGGTAGAAAGGGCATATGATAAAGTAACGACATTGCACACTGTTTTCCAGGTCATAGACTTATACTGGGGAGTGGAAGCAGATGAATGGGACAGTCCTGAGCTGCAAAAGACTCGTATGAAGCTGTTGGAAGACTGCTTGAAAAGTTCTGCAGGTCCATGTTTTGTTGTGGGTATAAACGTAATGTTTTACTTTACAATGAAAATATAATGTTAGCTACCTTTGCATGCATGATTCAGTAACAAATGTGTTCCTCTTCCAAAAATATTTGATTTTCCTCAGTATCCTATTTGATACTGAACCACTTTTATAAAGGAATAGTTTATAAAGGATTACTTATTTATTTTAATGTCAAAGAGGCCTTTCTCTGTTGGTGAGCCTGTTGTTTTGCATCAAGCACATCAGTGGTTGATGTCCTCTCCCTCGCAGCTCGTACAGCTGAAGCTCTATGAATTGATGAAGTTGTGCTGAAGCAGGGTCTATATGTAAAGTCTAGGCAGGATCTACATTAGATTTCTACTTTTTCTCTTCCCTTTGATGAAAAAGTGGGAGTTGGAACTTAAAGACATGGTGGTTTTTTTCCTGTAGGAACACCCGTGTCCTTAGACATGGATGTTCTTAGCCTGGAGGAGGCTGAGGGGAGACCTTCTGGCTCTCTCCAACTCCCTGAAAGGAGGGGGTAGCCAGGGGGGGTCGGTCTCTTCTCCCAAGTCACAGGTGATGGGACAAGAGGAAATGGCCTCAAGTTGCACCAGGGGAGGTTCAGATTGGATATTAGGAACAATTTTTCCATGGAAAGGGTTATTGCACATTGGAATGGGCCCAGGGCAGGGATTGAGGCCCTGTCCCTGGAGGGATTTCAAAGCAGGGCAGACGTGGTGCTGAGGGACATGGGTTAGTGATGGGGTTTGTCAGTGTTGGGTTGATGGTTGGACTCAGTGATCTGAAGGGTCCCTTCCAACCTGGGCAGTTCTGTGATTCTGTGATTCTACAATTTCTGACGCTGAAGGGAACCTTGCCATGGAGCAGTGCCGCGTTTTTTTAGCAGCTCAGAATTTTGAAGTTGTCAGTAAGTGCCTGCCTGATATTGTTACTAAGGAAAGAAATCGAGCCAAATCAGAAACTCTAAACAGGACAAAGCAGTGAGCAAAGAGGTTTTGGTGGGCCTTTTATTCCAGGTTTTCCAAGCACGGAGTCAGAGCTCTCCCAGTGACCAGACCAGCAAACCTACAGAAATCTCTTCATGCAGATTTGGGTTTCGCTGTGTTGTACCTCAGTGGGAGGGGGTTTATTTCATTAACAACACAAATTGAAGCAGCTTCTACTCCAACAAGCATAATTAGTTTTAATTTATAGTACCATAATTAAAAGCCCACTTTGGCACCGCAGGCTGGGGGAAACTTCCCATTTCTTAAGAAAGTTCTATGAAACGCGCCGCTTCCATCCAGCTGGATATTCTTTTAACTTCTCAATTACCCCTTTTTTAATTCAGACACAGAGCTGGGATCAAATCGAACTATTGAGGATTAACTAGCCGCCACGGGCTGATTTTAGAAAGTGCTTCTTTATGGCATTCTGTGCCTGCTTTCTGGTATCAGATGGTGAGAAAATGAGATTCGGCTCTTAAATTAGTGCAGTGCCCAAGTTGGAAGCCTGGAGCTTTTCTGCAGATGGGAAGCAACAAAACCCGACTGAGCCCATATTTGTAAACGCAAAGGAGGTAGAAGTTCCAAAAAAGAAATGGGTAATTCATTCCCTGTGACGTCATCTTTGGGGATATTCAGGTCACATCTTACCTCCTGCCCGAGCTCTGTCGACACTTGATCCAATTAAGGCAGAGGGGAGTTGTTTCTTTTTTGATTGTTCACAGAATATCACAGAATCACAGAATCTCAGGGATTGGAAGGGACCTTGAAAGATCATCCAGTCCCATCCCCCTGCCAGAGCAGGAACACCCAGAGCAGGTCACACAGGAACGTGTCCAGGAGGGTTTGGAATACAGCATATTGTTGGGTATTTTTCTTTGGCTGGTTTTTTGCTGTTTAAAATCAGTGCCTATTACGTGTGATCTTTTAAAAGCTCATAGCCTTTGCTGTAGGTACACACATACCATGCTATTTTTGATTACACAATCATGTATCAAGATTTATTTATGAGGGAAAGGTACAATTTCCTTGGGGAAAATTCTGTACAAATTCTATGCAGAAATCACACTGGTTGTCTCCAGAATCTACATGGGGAGCTGGAAATGCAGTGTATTTATTAAGTTGTGAACTGCTTAAACTCTGCATAGCATAACGATACCAAGGACAAAATACATTCAGGGCGTCACTGGAACCTTCACATTGTCTGGGGTTATGCTTCCTGGAGAATTCCTACGAGATGGCAATGCAGAGAGGGTGGGACAGTGAGGATAAAGGTTATATTATCATCCCACAACCAGTACTGATTAGGAACAGGATTCATCCATCACAGGTCTGGCCTTGACACCTTTAACAACTAATAGAAAGACACAGGCACCTCCAGAAATATGCATTATCACAGAATCCCAGAATCTCAGGGATTGGAAGGGACCTTGAAAGCTCATCCAGTCCAATCCCCTGCTGGAGCAGGAACACCCAGAGCAGGTCACACAGGAACGTGTCCAGGTGGGTTTGGAATGTCTCCAGAGAAGGAGACTCCACAACCTCTCTGGGCAGCCCCTTCCAGTGGTCCCTCACCCTCACCAGGAAGACGTTTTTCCTCATATTTCAGTGGAACCTTCTGTGTTCCAGCTTGTACCCATTGCCCCTTGTCCTGTCATTGCCTGTCACTGAGAAGAGCCTGGCTCCATCCTCCTCACACTCACCCTTTCCACATTTAGAAACATTCATGAGGTCACCCCTCAGTCTCCTCTTCTCCAAGCTCAAGAGACCCAGCTCCCTCAGCCTTTCCTCCTCTGGGAGATGCTCCACTCCCTTCAGCAGCTTTGTAGCCCTGCCCTGGACTCTCTCCAGCAGTTCCCTGTCCTTCTGCAACTGAGGGGCCCAGAACTGGACACAACATTCCAGATGGTGTCTCACCAGGGCAGAGCAGAGGGGGAGGAGAACCTCTCTCCACCTACTGACCACAGATGACTGTCTCTCCATTAACAGCAAGGAGACACCAAGGAGTTAGACCGCTCATTTAGGAACCCAAGTCCAGCGCTTGATGCTAATTAAAGCCTTGAGTTACTTAGGGTGTCGTTAGCCTGTAGTGATTATTTTCAGAATAATTTGGGACCCCATTTCAGGGGTTCCCTACCGAACACTCCAGGACTCACCTGCTGTTGATTCCGCCTTGGTACAGGTGAGAGGATCTTCTCTTCAAACACCCCCTGCAAAGTTTTAAGAGGTGGGTGCTCTCTTCCATCTCTGCCCAAACTGCTGGTTCACGGTCCTGAAAAACCACCAAATGGAAATAAAACGTTAGTTTGTCACCCGTAACGGTTTGCTCTGTTAAGTATGTTTGGGCTTGTACAAACCGAAGAGACTCCCATCACTCCAATCCTCTGGTCCAAAGAATAGTAAAAGCATTTTCTACCTACTTTGAACAGGCATGGCAATTCACACTACTGCTCTCAACCTAACTGACAGCTGGTTTTTAATTTCAGTGTTAATGAGCTATTAAAAAAGACCCAGCGATATAAAACTGGGGTTCCAGTAGGATCAGGAAAGAATGTTAGCAATTTACAATATTGGGCATGTCCTTAAATCACCCTGAAGACGGAAGATGGTAAATTGAGGAGTGAAATGGTTGTTTTTACATCTCTGGATCTTTTTGTTCCCTCAGTACAATGCAGGCTTTAATCATTCCCTGAAGTACACCGCTACTTCATTCCCTTTGCTTAGTACAAATGGTTGATAATTAATTCTGAGAGCATTCCAGCTGAGCGAAAATTCCAAATTACATTACTCCAGCTCTGCTGAATCTCCTCAGTTCTGGTGTTACGTCAGGGTTTGTTCCTAATGGGGAAAAGAAACATAAAAAAACCCCAAAACCCCAAACCAAAACAAATATAGACACGTTCAGGAACACCAGAGTCACGTTTTGCTCTTGCTCTCCTGGGAAAACTGCCACCACCCTTTTTAAGTTAGGGATGCTAATGTCAGGGAAATGTGTCTTCAGTAAAGCTGCCACTTTCTGGGGAATGCTGAGCACCTTTGGGAATTCAGCAGAAATTACATGTGGTTGGTACTTTTCAGAATTTATTCTTCCTCAGGGAATCAGAGAATCACACGATGGTTTGGGTTACAATGAACCTTAAAGACCATCAAGTTCCATCCCCCTGCCCTGGGCAGGGACACCTCCCACCACACCAGGTTGCTCCAAGCCCCCTCCAACCTGCCCTTGAACCCCTCCAGGGATGGGGCAGCCACAGCTTCTCGGGGCAACCTGGGCCAGGCTCTCATCACCCTCACACCAAACAAGTTCTTCCCCACATCTCAGCTACATCTCCCCTCTTCCCCCTCATCCTAGGGCTCCCCTCCCTCATCAAGAGTACCCCCCCCAGCTTTCCTGGAGCCCCTTGAGGGACTGGAAGGGGCTGGAAGGTCTCCTTGGAGCCTTCTCTTCTCCAGGCTGAACAACCCCAACTCTCTCAGCCTGTCCTCACAGCAGAGGGGCTCCATCCCCCTTCATGTCCCTCCGCTGCACCAGTTCCAACAGGTCCATGTCCTTCCTGTGCTGAGGACTCCAGAGCTGGACACAGTGCTTCAGGTGGGGTCTCACAAGAGCAGAGCAGAGGGGTGGGAGTGTCGACCTGCTTGATGGTAGAAAGGCTTTGCAGAGGGATCTGGACAGACTGGATGGATGGGCCAAGGCCAATGGGATGAGCTTCAACAAGGCCAAGTTCCAGGTCCTGCACTTGGGTCACACCAGCCCCATGGACACTACAGGCTTGGGGCAGTGTGGCTGGAGCTCCCTGGCAGAAAAGGACCTGGGGATTCTGGTTGACAAGCAGCTGAACATGAGCCAGCAGTGTGCCCAGGTGGCCAAGAAGGCCAATGGCATCCTGGCTTGTATTAGAAATGGTGTGACCAGCAGAAGTAGGGAGGTGATTGTCCCCCTGTGCTCAGCACTGGGGAGGCCCCACCTTGAGTACGGTGTCCAGTTCTGGGCACCTCAGCACAAGAGAGATGTTGAGGGACTGGAGCAAGGACAGAGGAGGGCAACAGAGCTGGTGAGGGGCCTGGAGAACAAATCTTCTGAAGAGCGATTGAAGGAGCTGGGACTGTTTAGTTGGAGGAAGAGGAGGCTGAGGGGAGACCTCATTGCTCTCTACAACTACTTGAAAGGACATTGTAGAGAGGTTGGTGCTGGTCTCTTCTCACGGGGAATCAGCAATAGAACAAGAGGGAATGGCTTCAAGCTGCACCAGGGTAGGTTTAGGCTGAACATTAGGAAAGACTTTTCCCAGCAAGAGTGGTCAGACCCTGGAATGGGCTGCCCAGGGAGGGGGTTGAGTCCCCATCCCTGAGTGTGTTTGAGAGTGGTTGAGATGTGGTGTTGGGGGATGTGGTGTAGGGGAGAACTTTGTAGAGTGGGGCTGATGGTTGGACTCGGTGATCCCAAGGGTCTCTTCCAACCTGAATGGTTCTATGACTCCATGATTCTATGACATAGGATGCAACTTTCCCCAGAGCAAGCCTTGGTCTTCTTTCACAGGCTCCAGAGGGTGTGTATCCCTTCCCGTGGTGGTTGTCTCTGAAGAGCACACACACAGACACACACGGGCTGGAACCAAGCACGAGGTGATATTATATCATTAAGCCACTGTAAATCAGTCCCTTGATCTGCTCTAGGGCTGGCAAAGTGTTTTCTTGCAAGTCACCTCTGGTTTTCTAACTCTTAAAAACTTTAGGTCTAAAAATGCTTACCCATTTTTTACACATATCCCATTAAAACAGGATTCATCTGGCAGCTTTCCCATGGAACACAGAAATTGCATATGGTTTGATGTAGTTTTAAAATAATGTTGCAGCTAGAAGGGAAAAAAAAAAAAAAAAGGTAGAAGCAGCTATTTTCAAGATATCTCCTGGGCACTACGTACTCTGGAACTCCAGCTTCCTAAAATTTGGGTTAGATGAAGTGCTTTCCTACAGCTTGCTTCAGTTGAACAGCTTGGAGTTCACCCTTACAAGCAGTTTATATATATATATATATATACA